>JALKBU010000041.1:0-112938 GCA_023091735.1 Trichomonas tenax
ATATCGATAAATAAACAATACCATAATATGAGGAATAGACATGTTTTATATTAATCCGGAGGCTGAACAAATGAATCCGAGCATGGGAGGCATTATAAGTCATTTTCCGAAAATGAAAGATTTTTTTAAAGTGCCCTCTGCCCTCTCTTCTCCTCACGACACAAATTCAGGATCGATTAATATTAAATATGTTGCTTTATAGGAACTATTCCATACACCATGGAGAGGCTAAAATCCAATCATGACGCTTTAATACTCAGTCTAATAATGAGAAAACTACAACAACACAAAAAGTGACAGTATCATGCAAACTGCTGCTGACTTCATCGCAAGTCTCCGCTCGTGTACCAGCGTCGAAGAAGAGAGATCGACGATTTCAGAGGAAATTTCAGCACTGAGGACACTTGTAAAGACAGATATCAACGATAAATACCCCGCAGTTTTGCTCAAATTTATATATTTGTCGTTAATTGGCGAGAAAACTGACTGGGCACAATTATTCACGATGCGTGCTTTGGCGAATGATAATGTTAAATTTAAGCTATACGGTTATCTTGCTGCTGGAATTGTGTTAGATCAGACATCAGAGATTTCAATGATGATAACACAGTCAGTTTTGAAAGACATGAACCACAAATCACCTTTTGTACAAGTATTTGCGCTTACACTCGTCGCAAATTTTTCTGTTACTGAAATTTGTAAAAATGTTGCACAGAAAGTACATGATTTGTTTAGAAGTTCGAGCTACAGAGTTATAAAAGCAGCAGCGATTGCAGCAAGTCACATAATTGCTTTAGTTCCTGAATTATATCCAATTTTTACTGAGGGATTGTATGACTTGTTAGTACACAAAGAGCACTGCGTTGTCATGGCTGCTACGAAACTCGCGTTCCAGATTGCCAACAACGTTGATAAATCCGATAAGTTGTGGAAAAATATGGAAACGACGCTTGTGCATCTTCTCAAGCATCTCGCTACTGCTAAGCACAGAACGAATTACACAATTGACGGTATTGAAGACCCATTCCTTCAAGTTTCGGTGATGAAATTAATTCAAAAACTCGAGATTAAATCAACTAAACTCGACGATATCTTATTACAGATCATTACTGGTTTGGAACTCAAAAAATCGTCATCCCGTTCTGTTCTCCTTCAGGCAGTTGACTTAATCGGAGCTTGTTCGACAAGTAAGAGTTTGAGATCAATGGGACTCAATCAATTAGGCAAATTGTTGAATTTTTCGAGTGTTGATTCTAATTACATCGCATTATCGGCTTTCTCAAGAATTTTATACTCAAATAACAAAATCATCGATAGATCGTCAAGCGAAACACAGGCTCTCGGAAGATGCAAAGAGTCTATTGTCAAGTTTATCAGCCATAAGGATCACTCATTGAGAAGAAGAGCACTTAAAGTCTTATCAGCTTTAATTGATTCTTCAAACATCGAAACAATCATTCCACTCATATTAGATCATCTTCAACTCGTCAATCCCGACTTTAGATCAGAAGTTATATTCGATTTATTCAACTCGATTCAAAGATTTGCGCCATCGAACATTTGGAACTTCGACACAGTTGTAGGCATCTTCGCTACAAACGGTGGCTACATCTCAAAGGAAATTATACAGATTTTTGTTCACTTGATTTCTGCGAACTCAGAATTACAGGACTACGCTGTAGATAAACTCGAAAAGCTTCTCGATGCAAACTCGACAAACCAAACTTTTGTACAGGTAACCGCTTGGGTTTTGGGTGAATTTGCAACCGACTATTCAAACTCGCTTGTTGATAGATTATTAACAATCGCTGGGATACCGCAGTCTACTGATGAAACGATTGACTACATACTAGTTACAATTACAAAACTTGCATTCAGAGGAAACTTTTCTGCTTACGCTATTGAAAAGCTGCAGCCATACTTGGTATCAGAGAATCTCCAACTACAGCAGTGTGCCGGTGAAATGGTACAAATTCTAAACAGACCTGAATTGGCAGAATTTTTATTTGCGCCAGAAGTCGTTGAGGAGGTGCCGAAGGAATCCATATCCTCCGTCGGCCTTCAATCATTACCAACACTGACGAATAACGTGATTAACTCCCCTCTCTTGAATATTTTATCAGCAATCCCATCGCAAAATCCTGTTCCTGTCATTGTGCCTCCGAAAGGATCCCATGAAGTCGTCAGAACTCAAGACTTTGTCCTCTTTTTCGAAATATCTAGAAATAGCTCAAATTTTAATCAACTTGCGATTCGTTGCTCATCATTCAATCTTACTACAAAGGTTCTCTACAAATTCAGCATGCAATTTGGTATCCCATCTGGCTGGGTTATGATTGCCAAAGAACAATCTGCGCCAAATCTGATGCCTGACGGTAATCCAATTCAACAGGTCGTCATGCTGGAGAACAGAGCAAATGTGCCACTGCAGATGAAAGTCCACACAACGTATATCTACGATGGCCAAAATATTTCTTCAATGGATGTCGTGAAATACAACTTCTAATCCACTTCTTTTGTTATTTGATACTGTTATATAAAATACTTTTTGTTATATATTTTTTCAAAATCCCACAAATTTTTCTTCACACCAATAGGGCTCACTCATCAAAAATATGATGAAAAATGAACTTCTTAACTGATAAAATCAGTATTTGCACAATTTTATATCTGTCAAAAATATTCATGCTATATTATAATATTTAAATCCTTAACTTTTGTGAAAATCGTTCAATAAATTGAAAATGGATTTTCTTATTTTGAATTATTTGAATGGTCTAAAATCAATGTTATGATTCTTAATATATACATCCTTTAAAGCTATTCCCCAAAAATTTTTAAATTCAATTAATAATGAAAATTGAAAAGTTAACAAATCTCATTCATATCACTTTTCTTCAAAATATTACTCTCTATATGATGCAAAGAAAAGCAAATTGATTTATTTCAAAAATAACATTTTCTAAAGTTTTTAATTACATAATATCCTTAACAAAATAATTTTCATCAATAAAAATTGAATAGACATATGAGAATTCTGAGCATTCAATTTCAAATTTTTTTATAAATGGAGACATACAAAGTCGTTAAAAGACGAAGATTATTCGGTTCAGAGGACGACAAGCAGCTGGAGTGTATCGTGAAGGACAGCGAATTTACCGGCTGGAAGGGCGTTGCAAAGTTGATGCCACAATTTTCACCAAAACAGCTCAGAGACAGATGGCACAATTACATCTCCCCGAAAAATTCATTTGGTCCATGGACCCTCGAAGAAGACCGCTTCATTGTTCAAAACGTCAAAAAGTTTGGTACGAAATGGTCTTTAATTGCATCATATCTCAACGGGAGAAGCGATAACTGTGTCAAAAATCGTTGGAATACAGTCCTTAAAGAGGACCAGGTAGCTCATCCAGAGAAATACTTTAATTATGGGAAACTCGAGAAAAATCCGAAGAGAATTCCACAGCAAACAACAGAAGTACAGCCAAAGTGCGAACAGATCTTCCTTGACGCCAGGTTTATTGAGCACTTTTTCAAGCCCGCAACAAAATCTGAGATTGAATTTTGGCAAAAGGTCTCAGTCAATCAACTCTAATGATGTCATCGATATTATTATGCTATGTTGAATAAAACGTAAATATTCTTTGTCCAAATATTATATTATTATACGGCTTTTCGAAATGCTTTTTATCAAACAGATTTGGACATCCACGTGGCATATGCTGTCTTTTAGCTTGAACATCCGAATCTATTTATAAGCTTCTTTTGGATATATAAACAGAATCAGAAAGTTTGATTAAAAAAATGGTGTTGGCTCTTGCCATATATCACATTATCAATAACATTGCATGAATTAATGGACATTATAACACAAATCAGTTCTAGCTATTGTGAAAAAAATCTGTAATAATATCATAACATTTTATTCTAAAAGGCAATAAACTTAGCATGGATGAGTTTCAGTTCGATGTTTCCACATGAAATTCGGGAATTTCAAAAGAAGTAAAACTTCCAAGTTCCTCCATATCTCCAACACAAAGACTTTCCATAGCACTGATCTCTAAAATGAGCTATCTATGCTGTTAGAGTTATTCTAATTATAATAAAGATGAATATTGAGTTTCATCCTTTGCTATTATGCACAATGCTGTCAATTATTTTTGAAAATAGTTCATTGCTTTGCATATTGCTACAAAATTAGAAAAATAAACCTGCCGGAGAGTGCTATTATTGATACATCATTATATGCCACACATTCTATACATATAGCAGTATGGTACCATATGCGTTTTAAACTTGGGAGTCAATGCTATTCCGAGTTATTGCATAAACATTAAAAAGTCGTTGTGTAGGTTGAATGCTTAACTAAAGTAAGGCATATCTCTAGATCCTGAAATAATAAAGGAAAATACTTGCATAAGCAGATGCCACTGTATCTTTCTAATTAATACCATCACACTCAAATGATGGTTAAGCATTATGAGTCATAGTATTTTCATTTCTAATATTAATAATTGTTTTGGCAACTATTTTTAGGAAATCTCGAGTGATGACACTTCATGTAGAAGTAATTCTTTTTCATATTCCTGATAGAAAGCTATTCCAGAGAATGTACAGCATCATCTTGACGATTTACACTGGAAGTCAGAACAATCTTAATCAGATACTCCCAAAGTTTATATCCTATCCGAGTAAATATCACAGTAAAATTTCCATATATCAGAATGACTTCCATCCCGAAAGGTATTCTATAAGAGAACTCGTTTTGAATAATGCATGTAGCAGCAAAATTCCAATAGATATTTATGATACTCATTATAGAAATATCTCCTTGCATTTTATGATCCCGGATACATTAGACACTCAATGTATCTTCAATTTAGATGACAACTTTGTGATTAACATCAGTCATACTGATAGAGCATTCGAAATTTTTAATGAGGAAAATATAACCAATAAGTTATTTGGTAGTTATTATAGATTATAGATATTATATAAAATTGGCCCCTGTATTCCATATAACTTCATACTAATAGGTTTCGCTTTCATAGATTCAAAATACTTTGAGATGTGTTAACAAAAAGGAGAATACCTTCTCGTGAAATTTGTTGTTGAGAACTATAGTTCTGTTCAGATTTCCATTTCGATATATTTATGTACCTGTACAGGGCATTTCTTCACGTCCAACTTTCCATCTGCAGAGAATGGACCTCTCAAAGTTCAAAAGATACTATTGGAATTTCCAAATAAGTACCCATATTTGGAAAGACGACACTTTAAAGATTAAATATGGTACTTATAAAGTTAAATAGAAACAATCGTTCACATATAACAAGTAACTCCTGTCTTTTGCAATGACAATATAATAACTTTCTCCTTGTTATTACATTGAAAACTATGTTTTGCTGCATCTCAATGTATGAAAGTTGTTATTCACAATTCATTCGGGGTAATTCATGTGATTGGAAACAAAAGGATGATAACACATTATCGCAATATGCATTTGGCTATGATAAATCAGTTAATTTTCCATAAATACAAAAGAAGGAGAAATCCTTTTCCAATATTGGAAATATTAGCATGTATTGCAGAAGTGCTATAATACGTATGCAATTTTATAATATTTTATCACTTAAATCCGGATCTGTTGCGATTTGATCTGGAAATTTGAAATTTTTGCATAAGAAATTAAAATTGAACGTCTTTGACTTATAGTATGATGCAGCATCATAAATCATGTGTATTGGAAAACATGTAATGGTTTAAGAGTCCGCTATGGCCAAACTTCCTGTATCGTCATTCACTTTTTTGGTGTATTTTTTACTTTTTTAGGTACAAGAAAATGTTAAAAAATCACCAAAAAAACAACCTTCTTGATTTTGTTTTCTCTCATGCTAAGGATTAATTGTTTGCAGTATCACAGCTCAATTTCAACTTTTTAATTATAATATTAATAATCAGCGGGAAAAGGTGAAACCATTTACCATTTTAATAGCCACTTGAATATATACATGCTAAAAATATGCTGATAATTGTAAAGTAGTAAAATAAACAAGCAAATCACAATGAAATTGTACTGTTTCATCGCGTTCAATTTGTTTGATGCATTAAACAGTTACTATAGCCTATGATAGCTATGTTATTTCAATTATGTGCTTTGGTATCCATAAATAACACGAATTATTACACCTAAATTTATAGATAGCTCTACATTGGTTCTAGGCTTTCGTCCACGTGAATTGATAGCATAACTGTCTCCCCTTACGTTATTTCGTGTAAATGCCCTAAAGCTTTCATATGTTTTTCAAAAATCGAGGAATTTTCGAGTAATAATTAATTAATTTTTATGCTTAATATTCATATATCAATGTTTTGTTGTGAAATTCATATTTGTGTGAGATCATCTTCAAAAACATGTATTTTCGATTTATTTTGGCATTACAGCGATCGCAGTACTACAAATAATGCAAATTATACCTTGAAATCAAGAAATATACAAAATTTGCTGAATTTTTTGAATTTTTTTCCTCCCTGTTAGTATTTTGCAAATTTATTACCAAAATACTGCTAAGTGATGATTGGCAAATGAATTAATGCAAGAAAAAGGGTCCTGATTTTCACATCACTCGTGTTTTTTGAAAAACAATCACATTTCTTTTTCGAAGTCCATGATTTTTAAGTTTTGATTGAATTTTAAGCGAGAGATATTAATGAATCTCCTCTAATATGCTGTATGCAATGAATTGCATATCATTGTAAATCTAGATCTCTCTATCTTGAAAAGCATCAAATTGTGGGAAATACGTTTTTTAGACAAGCTCATAGAATATTTTGAGAGCCTATATTTGGCCATAGCGGACCCTAAACGAGGTTACAAAAAAATATATTGTCAATGATAATTCCGTTTATTGTTTGTAACAACTAAGCATCGTCAATGATTTAACTTTGCAATGACAACACTCTGGCCTTCTAATAATATTAATTTTGAGAATTCTAAAAAAATATTATATCGAATTTTAACTGTGCATGAATTGTTAATTATGAATGAGTCAACATCCTTTCAACTGAATCGATGATTTTGGAATAAAATCGACATTCACGAATCCTGGCTTGAGTGACCGACCAATTTAAGAAGTGACATAAATTCAGTTCCTGGAGTGTAACTAATACATACAATATAACTTGAATAAATGTGTAAATCTAATCGATTATTTTGATCAAAACTAATCGTAAGTTTTTGGGCTGGTAAAAAAATTAATGTTTGATAGCATGATGTACATATAAGTTTATAATAGCAAACGGTGTATGGATAGAACTCTAATGGTTATTAAGCAACGAATAAATATCAGAAGGATCAACATTATCCTGGCTAACATTTACGTTGGACTTATTTCTAATATATTTTTTTTCTTCCTCGATCAAAGAATCTATATTAATGACATATGGAAATGCATCTTCCCAATGTTCAGCATACCAACAAAGGAGGGCCGCTCTGCTTCTATTAGCAAGCGTGTCGACCCTTATTTTGAGTTTCTTAGCTATTAGCCTGGCGAATTTAAGTAAATGAGAAACAGTACAACGACCACTAAGAACGCACTCCAGTATCTCAAGAACTATCTCGACTTTGACCCCGTTACTCTTTACCCGAGACCGCACTTGAGACTTGAACTTGAGGGCCTTGGAAGAAGGCGACATCTTTGTTATTCTGTTTTGAAAGGCTCTCAAAACGATAAATTAGAGGAAATGCAGTATTATTCATAGGGACTTAGAGTAGATATTGTTTTATTGCTCAACGATGTTGGATTGAAAAAAAGGAAAATCACTTTTTTGGAATTATTTCAGATTCTGAAGTCATTTGAATAAGAATGAGAAAGTGGTTTATGCGTTTACTTTTAAGATACTATTGAAAACTATATTGCCTCAAAATTGATACACACTTTGAAAACTTATAGAACGTGAGACCGAAGTTAACCGGTTATAATGAATTGTCTAAGTTTTGAATGAGGAATTTTACTCAAATAATTGAATTGCCCACAAAACTTTGATAATGTTGTCATACCCTTATTAAACACCAGGCAGAGTATAATCGTGCCCGTTAACTGTAACGTGCTCATAATTTTGCTTATTAGGCATAAATATTGTCGCATATCATCAATAGACTCTATTTGGTCATTAAAATGCTTTACAAAGTTCTATTGATATTTTTTATAATTTGAAATGAATCCTTTTCAGATATGTTAAACATTTTCAATGAGGGTAGTCTACGGGCGTGTTTCTCACAATATTGTGGGGACTCCTTGAAAGAATTGAGATGAGTACCTATATTAAAAGTGGTTAAATTAGTCGTGTTAAATAATATTTTACCAACAAATCGCGAAAATTTCAAATTTGTTATTCCCATGATGCTATACAAAGGTGTAATTGATGCATCATTTTTATTGCTTTGAAATTCAACTCTTTTATGATTATTTCTCAAAACTGAATTTTGATGACAATATCCGATAAAAGATATGCTAGTGATTATCATAATTGAAAATAATTAAAACATTGAAAAAATAAAAAACGCTACAGTCAAAAGATAAAAGGTATATTGAAATTTTAGTTTTCAATTTTGAATGGGTTTTTCTCAATTTATTTAAAATAAATTCGCAAAGTGGTCGAACAAATATCGAATTCATCAGCTCTTTATATACTGTCAAATAAATACAACATCAAATTATAACGAATTTGCCATTCAAATGTTTAATTGGGTCATCTATAGATCATATGATATATAGTAAATATAACTCAAATAGAAAAAAATTATTTTCATTTTTTATGATCATACTAAATATGCCTCCGTTCTGTGTTAATAATTTTATACTCAAAATGAATTTATTTCAAAACAATAATAAAAAATCAGGCTCGATTCTATAAAAATCGATTATTTGAGCTTAGTCACGAATGCCTGTGGCTTCTGGGGCCAAAATTAACGTCGAAGGCGGCGAATTCTTTGCTAAATCGATTTAGAGTTATTTTTGGTCACTGATCCTCTATCAAAAGTTGTCAATATGAAATTTTGTTGTTATCATTGTCATCCTGATGGCCAATAGGAGCTAAACATATCGCCAAAAATAACCTTTTAAAAGATTGAATTTAATTTCGTGTTTTCGATTTTGATTTAGATAGCAGGTACCAAGATGTATGAGAAAATAAGATCGGAGAGTGATTTTGAATTATAAATTGAAAAAATAATCGGAATTGAACAAATAAGTAAATAGGCTTTTATAACATGTTATATTCGCTGATATGGTTTTCAATTTCCTGTATCTCTTCGTTCAGATGTCTTATTTTATGTCTGAGATCATGATTCTTCCTCTTAAGTGAATGAATCTGGTGATTAATATGGCTTTCAGATGTCAGGTCACCGGATCCCTGTAGTCTATGCTTTTCCTGCTTGTTTTGATCGATTTTCTCCTGTGTATTGCGGATTTTCCTTGTTAATTCATCGATGTCGCTTTTTGCTTTTTTCTCGAATTTGAAGTCCCTTCCGCCACTTCTCTTGATGAAAGAAGCGACAGCAGTGCTTCCTGTGTGTATCCAGTTTGTGTAGTGAAGAGGAGTCTCCTCAAACTCATCTTTGACATTGATTTCTTCTCCCATCTCCAGAATTCTTTTAATCAATGTGATTGATTTTTCATCATCAAAGGCAGCTAAGAGGTGAATCGCGTGTTGTCCGTTGATGCCCGGCAATGTTGGGAAAGCACCTTTATCAATCAAATAATTAGAGAGCTGGAAATCTTTTTGATTGATTGCAATATTCAACAATGTATTGTGCGTTGAATCAAATGCATTTGGAAATGCACCTCTGTCAATCAAGAAGTAAACAGCGTCTTTGTGATTCAATGAGCAGACTTTGCATACAATTGTATTTCCTCTGTAGTCTGTTTCATTAAGGTCAGCACCTCTCTGTATTAAAGTTTCGGCAAAATCGAGTTTGCTTGATATCATACTTAACCCGAATGCTGAATTTCCATCAATGTCTCTCATGTAAATGTTTGCTTGCTGCTCAATAATCCAATTAAAGAGCAAAGCATTTCCTGTGAGAACAGTAAACATTAGAGGAGTCCTCCAATCATAAACAGTCGGTTGATCAATGAAAGATCCCCATTTGACGAGATTTTCGATGTAATAGAGATCTCTTGAAGTTGCAGCTTCATGGATTGGGAATATTCCAGACTTAGATGTGGCGTTAATGAATGCACCCTTGGAATACAAGAAATCGAATATCTCTCTATTGTCAACTCTGATGGCTTGAATGAATGGTGTAATTTCATCAAGAGAAACATTAACGTCTGCTCTATGATAAACAAGTTTCTTGATTGTATCAATGTCACCAATGTCAATTGCATAATTCAATGCCGAATATGGTGTGTCATCAAGTTTGTTGACAGTGGCATTGTTTTCGAGCAAATAATCAATAAAATCAACAAAACCACCAATTGTGGCAACTATCAATGGAGTGCGATTATATTCACCTTCTTCATTGATATCGAATCCAAGCTCAATTAATTTCTTGAAGTCTGTTAATCTGGTTTCATGAACAGTTCTGTGTAATGCCGATAAAGTTGTTAATGATTCCTTTTGTGCATTATGATCAAGAAGGAATTTGATGCAGTCCCACTGATCATACATTGCACTTCTTGATAATGGAGTTTCTTTATTCAAAACTTCATTGACATCGGATCCTAATTTAAGCAACAATTTAAGCATCTTAAGATTTCCTTGAGCAGCAGCTAAATGCATAGGAGTTAAGCCAGTTTCGTTCCTTGTATACTGATTCGCTTTCTTGCTTAACAAATATTTGCAAACATCTTTAGCTTCACTAAGTGCTGCAGTCATGAATGGAATGTTCATCTTTGGGCCTCTGCACTCGAGCAATCGCTTGTCCTCTCTAACGAGATATTCGACGACATTAACTTTGTTGTTCTTCGCTGCTAAGTGAATAGGAAGAGAACCTCCACGTGTTGGAACGAACAATTCTGCTTTTCTCTTTATCAAGAATTTAACAACATCCAAATTTCCATTGTAACTTGCAACGTGAAGAGCTGTGTTGTTATTCCAATATCTGGCATTGACATCGAATGAATTTGTTTGATATAAGAACGTGACTAATTCCAAATTGCCTGATTGACAAGCATAGTAAAACGCATTGCACTGATTAACATCTGCGTCCTTCAAACATTCAGGATTGATTGAAATGAGATATTTAACAACTTCCAATCTTCCTGATTTGCACGCAGTAAGGAAAGGAGATATATAATAGATATCTCTTATCTTTGTGTCAACATTCAATGAAACAAGATGTTGGACAGCAAGTAAATTTCCACCTTCACATGCAGCATAAAACGGAGTAATTGAGTTCCTTGTCAAAACACTTGTGTTTGCTCCGTTCCCTTCCAAGTATTCCATCAATTGAAGATTTCCTGAATAGCAGGCCATGATGTATGGTGTGGCATTATCTGTTAATCTTGGCTTATTAACATCCAATCCGTGATGTAATGCAAGTGCAGCCAAAACCATATCACCTTTGCCGCATATGAAATGCAGGAAATTCATTCCAATCTTGTTTGTTATTGATAAGTTTGCACCTCTATCTATAATCAACTGCGTTAACTCTGGATAGTTGTTTGTGTAAGCAGTAACAAGTAGCGGTTGACCATCTGATGAAAGTTCATTGATATCTCCATTTCTTGCCAACAAGAATTCGAAAGCTTCGCGTTTGTTATTCTTGACTGCATAATAAATTGGCTTATCACCACTCAATGACTTTTGTTGAGGATCAACTCCTTTATTAACTAAATACTCTATAACATCAATATGACCGTTCTCTGCTGCGATGCATAAAGGAGTTTTTCCTTCCATCAAATATGAATTCATATCGAAATGTTCCTCATTGATCAAATATTGAACAATGTTTAAATGTCCAAACTCACAGCTTATTGCTAAAGCGTTGGCATTTTCATTTGTTGTCGCAGATAAATCAGCCCCCATTGATACCAAGTATTTGAGAGCATCCAATTGTCCTGAAGTGCAAGCGGCCAAAATCGGAGTCAATCCGATCTTTGACTTTACCTCAATCGCTTTTGGAATCTCATACAAATAATATTTGATCTCAGGGATATTTCCTGCAGCAGCTGCTTTAAGGATGTTACTTCCTTTTTCAATTTTGACAGCAAGATCTGCTTTTGATGCATTGATAAACAAATTTCTCATTTCTTTAGAGTCGCATTTCACCAATAATCCTTTGTTCGAAAATGATGGATGATCTGAAATTCGTGATACAATTAATTTAGCTTCATCGTAGTTATCCAGCTCAATGGCAATATTTAATGCATGCATTACATGATCGAATAAATCCTTATTCAAGAAATTATCGAGAATGAACTCCAACGCATTGATTTTTTCGTAGAAAACTGCATAAGTTAAAGCGCTTTCACCCTTTGAATTGATAAAGTTTATCTTTGCTTTGTGATTGATCAAAAATCCTGAAAGAACAATACCATATTTCAATGATATCATCAAAGCGGATTCATCTTCAGAGTTTGTCGAATCTAAATCAACTCCCTGTCGAACCCAATAATTGGCTGTGGTAACTTGATCTCCTCTGCAAGACATTAAGAAAGCATCTTTCTGATTCGGAATGAAATTCATCGCTATCAATTGCTCGACAGACAGAAGTTTTCCATTCAAGCATGCAAACATCATAGCATCACAACCGTTGACTTTTGCATTGAATGTGTTGTGAGTCGCCAATAACGGAATGAAATCTGCGTAATCATACTGGATTGCATGGAATAAAGCATTAAAGCCTCTTGGGTCAACATAGTTGATATCCATTCCGTACTGAATAAATATTTTTGCAGCATCTAAATCGGTGTTATCGATTGCAATCATCAATAAATTTTTGCCATCAATTTTATCATCGAATTTCATTCCGATATTGTGTAAATAGACGAGAATATTGGGTTTGTGGTTAATAATTGCGTGAATTATTGCATTATTTTTGTTTGCATCGACAGAATCAACGTTACATCCAAATTTGACTAAAATATGCGCAAGATATAAAAATCCATTTGCACATGCAATAATGAATGGAGTCATCTTTTTATCATCTGTTTCATCGATATTTCTTCCGCTCGTCAGTAAATACAAAACTTCATTAATATTATTATCGCTGACAGCTTCGCATAACTTTCGCCTGCGCATTTCCTTCCTGTAGTACCCCGTAATAATACGCCTTATATCGTCATTTGCGTAATATAAAGCAGTTTTTCCATTCGATGATCTATAATGCGGACTTGCGCCTGCTTTTATAAGCGCATGAACTACATCATTATATCTTCTGTGTGCAGCAATCATCAAAAGTGATAGGTTCTGCACAATAATGTTTGGATTTGCACCGTTTCTCAAGCAAAACTCAACGAATTGTGCATCACCAGTCATAACCGCGTGATAAAGGAGTGGATAATTATCGGAGGACTTAGCATTTAGTGAATGACCGTATGCAAATTTGGAAATAATATTTTCTGTTCTTTTTTTCTTGACATCTTCCGCAAAATCAGGGTCAGCGAAGACCAGGGAGTAAGAGTCGATGTAAACTGGCAATAAATTCTCGTTTATAAGCAACTCTTCCTCCTTTTCTGTTAAATCCATGTTAAATTTAGCCACTTTTAATATGTTGGCTTTGTTAGTTTTATTGGCATCTTTTTTAGTACTAATGTTAATATGAGTGGCACTTTTTTATTATTAATGTTTGCTTTTTTAGTTTTATTCAGTCGATCTGTTTCCCTGGAATTGGGTGTCTGTAAGACACACAATTTTGAGGAAGATTTGATCACTTTGGTTGACATAGAACCTTCTAGTTCAGTTTTATTTCTAACAAACAGCGATTACAAAGGGTGAGACCTTCAAAATTGTTGTGGAAGCAAAGAAACCAGATGCTAAGAAGAACTACTTCTTAGAATTCCAGTTATCTCAAGATCAGGCACCTTTTATTAGACAAAGGGGAGATTTCTGTTTGCATGATAGCGATAGATGCCAAGAAAATACAATGAAGCACATTGGTGAATACATTATCCCATCTTATACAAAGACTGGACGTTATAATCTTCGCGTTATTATTTACAACGATGAAAACATGCCAATTGCATGCAAATCAGCCGAAGTTAACTACGAATAAGCGAAATTCATTGATGTTTTTATAAAATATTATGCAAATATTTAATATCGAAAATGTGTTCTAAATATTTAGTGTATAAACTCCAAAGAGACTACATATTTGTAACTTATGTTTTTATAATATTTTAAAATTTCTCAAAATTAGCTGAAAGATAATAAGAGGTGATATTTCATGTATATGATGCTAACGAATAATAAAACATTTTTACCAAATCGCATGAAATAAAATAAAAAGTGGGTGAATAATAAAATTACAAAACTTCGTTCAACTTATACTTTTGATCCTTTGGTTCCAACTTCATTGGATATATTAGAGAAACGTCCCAATTCTCAATCAGCTGCTCGAGGAAGAACTGACCGACACCAGCGTCCAATCTTGTTGTGCCGGCGGCGTGAGACATATCGAACTGAACAATATTCGGTGCGAAGACCATAGCTAAGTTCTTCACACCCATCTTTGTCTTCTCGTGGTGGACTGAGAGCTCCTGCAAGAAGCCAATCAAGTAAGCGAGAGTCATGGAGTTAACTGGTGGAAGAGAAGCAGCGAACTCAATGAACTGATCCTTGTCACTGAATCCTGTCAAGTAAGGAGCGACATCGATTGGAACAATCATGCCGGCGATATCACGGAACCATCTCTTCATCAATGACGCGCAGTCATCGACATTGATTCCCTTGAGGACGTCCTGGCCTTCATTGGCAAGAACAGCGAGTTCATCAACTCTCTTCATCGATCCAGGCATTCTGAAAACGCCTTCTCTCTCAGTGCACTTGAGCTCGTTCATCTTTGCGCAGATTTCGATGAGGAAGTACGGAATTGGGCAGTTAGGATGCTGACGGCGCTGGCACCACATTACTTCGTAGAGAGATGCGCCGAAAACAGTGTGGAAAGTGAGCGGATGTGTAGGTATGTTAGATATGTATTCGCCTGTAAGGTCTGCCATTATCTCGCCGATGGTCATTCTTGCAGTATAGCGAATGTATGTAAATGTCGAAATTAATTTCAAGCCTTGATTGTTATTTCTGAGTGTTTTTGCGATGTGTGATTTGATCCAGATCTCGGATTCCTTCGAAGATGGGAAAATAGTTGACAAAGTAAGCAGCAGTTCCCAGCCGCGAATCAAATTCTCGACAGGAGGATTTCCATTTGTTTGTTTCATAACTTGGAAATATGCTTCATCGATAAGACGTGGCTCTTCTTGGAGCATTTTGACGAATTCTTGAAGCGTAGGTTGGATTTTTCCTTTGACTTTTTGTACTTTCGTATACATCAAAATAAAATTGAAAAGCTTAATAGCAGCCTTGTGGCATTCAGCTGGAAGATTCTGAAGAAGCGGATTTGAAATAGGTTTCGATTCAAATGAAATAAGTGAATCAACGGATACTTGCTCGCGTGAAAGCCTGCTTTTCTTTGGCTTGTTGAAGTGATCCTTTGCGAATTTGTCAAGGCTGTACTCGGTGTTCTTCTCAACCGCTGGCAAAAATCCACTGTCTGTATGTGGAATCGTGAATTTCGTCCTTTTGTCTTCAGGCTTTGGCTCTGGTTGTGGAGGAGGCTCTACTTTTTCTTCCTCATCTTCCACTTCTTCTTCCTCATCTTCCACTTCTTCTTGAATATTTTGATAATTGTATTCATTTTCTTGGATATTAATTAATTTGCTTTCTTCCTCTGCTTTCTGCTCGTTATCTGGAAGTGTAGAAGGATCGAATTGAACAACACTCTGCTCGATTTCTAATACAAATGGCTGATCGCCTTCGTCCGCGACATTGAAAACGCATGTGCGTTTACCGCTGAATTTATTTAATCTGAAGACAGGAATTAAAGAGTCGCTGCCACGACGTTTCTTATTATCATCGAATTTAATAGGATTTGTGCGAGGAGATACGGTCTGTATGTGTTTTAATTCGCTCTCATATTGTGGGGCGTTCGAAGTCCTGCGAGCATGCTGTTTTTCGGGAATTCCAGAATCCGGTAAGAGACTGATTTTTTCTGGGACCTGAATAACTGGCTGCTCGTTATTATCCGATGACTGTTCTGAGACTTTCGAGCGAAGTAATGGATTTAAGAATGGAGTTTGTGTATCAGGATCAAGGACGAGTGCACCATCTGGATAGTCCCACGTAGTTTCCTGCGTCGTCATATCCAGGTAGTAGTACCTGTGATAGTTTGTATCCAGGAAAGCGTAGTAAGTTTTCACTTCCGTCATTTATTTGAATGATAAAAAAATCGGTTTTTGTTAAAATTCACGAAATATTGCTCAATTGACCCGCTTTCGTTTGTGCATCAGAGGAACAACAAATCATCGATGCATAAGTCAAACTCAAATTGGAATGTTAATATTGGATTTTAATTGATATTTATTGTCAATAGTAATAATGCGCCACATCTATGGAATTAGTTTCACTCGGACTCAATTTTTTATCATTTTTCTTCCGAATCTTAATTTTGGAGTTAAAAAAGTTTCACTCTTTTAACGTCGAATCTTTATCAAAAATTATGGTTATGGCGACATGTGAGCAGAGATATTAAATGCAGTTTTCTCACATTTTAGAGGTGAATTGAAGAAATTGTCCTTTGTGAAAGGATGATTGGATGGATAATCAATTAGAATATTCTCTACTTATAATGGTGATTGCAATGGCCAAAGTTTGAGTCGAATCAATTAGATTTTTTTTCGATTCTTCATCAAATTGATTCCAAAAGCCCTTTGGGCCTATGGAGAATTAACACATATGCTTTGCGCTGCTATCTTAATGATTGCAGGCTAACAAAACACTTTATAAAATTCAAATCACTCTAAATAGAAGCCTGGGTGTGAGTAGGTCAGCTATCCATTGTATGAGATATTTGTTGGAGAAGACTGTGTCACAATATTTACCATTTTCCGAGATTATCTCCTATTTCGGCATTATTTTAGCTGGGAAATATTTTATTATGTCTCGTTGTTTTATGTTCTAATTAACAAGAAATAAAATCGAATCGAAAATTCAATATCAAGATCTTATGGGTTTTCTTTCCCGGATGCCATTGCTCCGATGCATTAAGAGGAATTGACAGTTGAGGACCTCGGATTATGATTAATTATATGGCACAAAGAATTCCATCAAGAGCCGAAGGACAAATAATCAAATAACATGTTAAACCACCATAGCTTAGCTCAGCATGAATATATTAAATAGAGACCTGTATCGAAGGAAAAGTAACAAACAGTTTATTTCGAGGATCTAATGATGGTTCAAAAGAATCTCTAAAGAAAAAGGGTCGGCAAAGTGATTCGGGGTGATTGGAGTTATTGGCAATGGCTTGAATGCTTCGACGAATTGGACCTTCGGGGTGATGACATTTGGACACACTAATGTATCAGATATATTCAGCTGCTGAAGTACTGGATAAATCCTGTCCCAGTTCTCGGAATACCAGCAAAGGAGAGCTGTGTGATTTCTCTTTGCCAATCTGTCTAATTATAATCCATGTATATCGATGATTATCTTAGCTAACGAGTTCAGGATGAGAGTGTTGACGTGGGTTCCGAAGTATGTATCAAGGAAGTCGGAGATAAACTTCAACTTGGCAATTATTGCTTGCTTCATTCGTATTTACTTCTAATTTATTGTTTATGTTGTTACTATAATGTTTTTTGTTTTTTAAACTTGCTTTTTGAATCAACAATTTTTCTCAATTCGATATTTTTCGTGTTGAAATATATGAATAAGCGAATTAAATGATTATTTATGGAAATTTAGTGATGTAAAATGAATTTATTTTTGATATCTATCTTGATTTAACTTTACAGCATACTATAAGTCGATGTTTTGGCAGTGAAATTATCATCTCCGATTGAAAATCAAAGCTTTAAAGTCTTTTATATGAGAAATATTGTACATTTTAAAGCTATTAACATAAATAGCCACATCTATTGGTACAAAATGAATGGCAAATGGTCAACATTAGATATCAAACATAATGTCACAAAACAGAGATAAAAGTGTGTGGTGTGGTCAGATATCGCATTTCCTAAAACAATAAGCCGATATCATCAAATGTTGCTGTGTAAGAAAAGAGAATAAAAATAGACAGCCGTCACTTTTCAAAAGGAATTATTTGTAAACAGTCTACAAAATTTTTTACTGTGAAATAGCTTCTTCATGCATTGTCAGATGTTTTGTCATTTCTAACGATAAGCATTTTTGTTTCAAATTTAATCGTCGAGTTTGCATTGAAAGATGAATGTCGAATTTCGAGTTACCAGGATCTGGTAGCTCGATTTAAGCGTGTTAAGAAGCTCGGATCAGGCAGCTACGGCGATGTTTACCTTGTCAGGGATAAGAAATCAATGATAGAATATGCATTGAAGATTATTCCTCTTTCAAAAATTAAGAATGGACATGCATATGAGCTCGAAATCTACAACAAATTGAATGAAAATCCAAATATTGTGCATCTGCACGCGAAGTTCCAAGACAGCAATAATTTATATCAGTTATTCTAGTACTGCCAAGGAGGAGACCTTGGTAACTATATCAAGAAGAAAGGTCCCTTGTCTATTGACAAAGCAATTATAGTCTTTAAGCAGATTCTAGAGGCAGTCAATTTCATTCATTCTCTGGGGATTGCACATTTAGATTTGAAGCCGGAGAATGTGTTGATAGCTACGTTCCCAGAAGTCAAAGTCTCCGATTTTGGCTTATCACACAGTTTCTCGCCAGGCGAGAAAATATCTGAGTTCTGCGGAACAATGCATTTTACCGCGCCCGAATGCCTCTGCAACATCAACTATGATGCACCGAAAGCTGATATATGGTCGCTTGGTGTTATTTTCTATTACTTGATTATCGGCAAAACACCATGGATTTCAAATACTAGTAGTGCAATGCAGCGGCAGATCGCCTCCGGTTATATATTCATTCCGGAGTACCTTGGACGAAATGAAATAGAATTGATAAAATTGACGTTGAAAGTGAATCCTGATGACCGTGTGTCCGCATCGTGTGTTCTTTCTCATCCATTCCTGAGCATCCGAAGAACATGTTTGCATGTCCGATCGAAAACAAGGAATCAGATTTCCCTTCCATCGATCAGGACAAGTCAAAAGATTTCTGTTCAACCAATAAAGCAGTACACATTCGAATGAGAGCTGCGATGATCTCAATTCCTATTGTTTCATTACAATATCTATCCAAACCACAATTTCTATACTATATTTATTTAAATCTTGTTATATATTGTTCGTAAATTGATTGTTTTAAGTTAAATCGAATATATTTTTAATTAACAAAATTCAAACTAATATCCATACACTAACATATTGTGCATCAATTGCTTTGGGCGAACTTTAAAGGTTTTCAAATCATACAATGGTATATTATTAAAATATAAAGATTAAAAATAAGATACTGAATACGAACTACTTTTAGCAATAATTTAGAAATTACATTTCGCCAAGTAAGCTTTGTGTTAATGATGACTGGTTTGGTCCCCAATAATAAATATATTCCTTATCAGAGTTTGGCCTTCTAAGCATGCATAATGTGAAGATGAAGAAGATAATTCCGGCGCATCCGAACATAACAGTCCAGATCCACCAGACTAAATTATCTGCTGCGTGAATCCAAATTTGGTCTGTTTCTGAGTTTTTATCGAATCTAGTGATGGAAACATTGAAAGCACCATAGAACTGATTTGTTGTCTTAACAACAGCTTCATGGTATCCTCCTCCAGTTAATCTAATATAGAAATTCTTGTGGGTTTTGTGTTCAGACTGTTCTGGGGTCTTAAGGGTAATATTTGAATCGAAGAGGTTGGCAAACATGTAGCAACGTGCATCTGTTATGTTAGTAATATTCTCTTTGACAATAAGCTTCTTCTGGTTGATGATAGAGTAAGTGTATCCGCATGATTCTTCATTTGGAACCGTCCAGTAGTACATTGTGGACCTTCCGCCTAAATATGGAGAATGAATTAATTTGAAATCTTTATCAAAAATGTAGTTTTTATCTGCTTTCATTTCGTGTGTTTCATTTTGTCCGATATATTGGTATGAAAGTTTGCCAGTCATGTAGAATTTTTGTGTCGTTAGATATATTTTGTTGTTGTTAAGTTTAAATTCTGTCGTTTCCTTGTCTTTCAATGTGAGCTTGCCGCAGCCATCTGATACAACGTCGTAATTATTGTCTGAATGTGCAAGTGAAGATAAAAGAAGAAACATTTTTTGTAAAATGTGACATAATTTTATTTCTTTTTATCTTGTAAACTTGTCAAATATCATCATTTTTCATTCGCTCTTCAAGTAGCTTTGGAATCTATTTGGCTCTTTAGTTGATAGATATTTATTCATACCTCACGATATCAATGGATTTTTGAGTACGAAAGCAAGAAAAAGAGCAATTTATAATTTTCATCAAAAATAATTTAAGGATATTAAATACCATAAATTGTTCCTCTGTCATTGTCTCAGTACGTTTTGATGAGATACCAATGAAATTGATATCTTATGATTCATTTTATATTCTGCAATTTCTTTTCTTGGTCATATGAAATTTCCTTAAGTATCATTCAGCATACTCTCTGACTTGCTATCAATCTTTATGATGTTTTGGTCTCAACATAGGTTTGATTTGATTTTGATGTTTGATTTGGTTCTTGAACATTTCTAGTTATAAGCACAGCTAAGCCTTGTGTTAAAACAATATCTAATATGTATTTATTCAGAAACATTATTCATACAACAATTTTTTTGCCCTTTCTTGGCTGATCAGTTGCAATTGTCCTCATAACCATGTACTTGCAATATTTCTCGAACTCCTTTCTCCTTGAGTCAATGTATGGTTCGTTTCCCTGCTGTGGCTTAACGAGAAGGCTGTCAACTGAGTATTTGCAGAGTCTCTCGCCGTGCTGGACGATGTAATCATAGTACGCATCGCACATTCTGATCTCTGAAGGTGTATCTGTCTTTTCAATAATGGAAGCTGCAGTCAATATAAAAGAGATTTGGTATATCTTGCACAAGATTGTCTTCAACATGTTTTTGCCGCGTGCAATGTAGATTGCAATGTGCCTTATATTGAGAGTCTGTCTCCTCATTGCGACGAACAACATAATGTAAAGTTGCGTGATCTTTCCAATTGTATCACACTTCTCTTTAGGAACGATCTCCTTCAGCTTGACATGTGGATTCATAACGCCATGAGAGATTGCCAATTGTTGTAAATTTTTCATTATATTATCTTTACCGAGCCATGTTATTGTATCAACAGTATCGTGCTGGCAACAACCAATGACCTCAAATACATTTATAACGTCGTAGAACCTTCTTCTCTGGAAATTAAACTCCTCGCATATTTTCGATAATTTAAAGACATTGTTTTTTTCTTTTTCCACTTTCTCCATGAAGTTAACAATGGAGTCCTTGAACGAGTCATTCTTCGTTGAGGAAGAAGAATCGTTCGGACTATTGATCATAACAAAATTAATGTTTGAGAGCGCAAAATTTTCCCCGTCATTTGTTTACAATTTACAAAAATTTACAAATTGAAAAATAATGCTATTTTCTCTTTGCTTACAATAATTAGATGGGTTTCGTGAATTAAAATTAAATGTACAATTTTTGATAAGAAAAGTGGTTTCGACTTTCCAGATTGTCACAGCTGTACAGCGAATACACATCGTAGAGCACCGCGTTAATGTCGGTCGGTGAATCCGAAATTTTTTTCATTTTCGCGGATGATCTTGGATAAACATCTGCTTAATGATAAAAACGGTATCTCTTCACAGTGTAGTGATTAAGGTATCAATAATAAGCTCTGTTGTTTGGAAAAGAGTTTCATTGGTTAATTTCATAAGCTTATCCATCACCCGTGATATCAGAAATCTGCTATAATTCTTTTTAGCAAGGTGATCATCATAAAGATATGGAATAATTTAGTATATTATTGATGGTCTGGTATTGAATTAACGATATCCGGTTAATTTGATATCATAAACATATAGCATACAACAACTCAAAGCGTTTCAAATAACTGGATCGCTCCAAATCAATTTGATACTTGGCGGAACACACGATTTCTGAATAAACTTAATTTGTTACTTAGAATATACTAAAAACACCATGACTATAATGGATTCAATACTCAAACTCAATATTTTAAGTCATTATTTTTTTCATAAAAAATATTACTTAATTTAAGATCACTAGCCTCTCAGTATATAGATAAGTGAAAAGTATATAATTTTATCACATAAAAATTCAAATTGCCACACATTCCAACTGAAAATTAATTAACCGATAAGATTCTAGTTTTCTTTGCTGGTATGGTTATATCACGGTCACTCAAAATATAGTAAGGCAAAATTAGATGATAGGGAGCTCACTCTCAGCATATTATCGTGGATTAAAAATTGAGTAGCTATACTTCAATATTCAGTATCATAATCTTACTTCCATTGATTAGTATGACAAAATAACAAGAATTATGGTTATTTATAATGGATTTTGATAATCGATTATATAATCTTTATCATCAATGATAGCTGCTAATGACGTCTGCAAGATATTCATGAATACAAATATAATGGAATCGTATCTGCTTTATTATGTTCAAAATTGAAAAATTACGAATTGTAATAACAAGACGAGCTAAGCACTGTAGAATCTATTGTTCGGCACATCGATGCGCAGTGAGTTTAATGTCTGAAATTATAATGTTTCTAATTGAATTAGTAATTTCGAATAAAAACGAATTTAATTAAGTGGTTGAAGCATGATAATAGCATTACATTGAGATCAGTGTTGAATGAAATGAAACTTGGGCGATTTAGATGAAGATTTGGGTGTGAAAAACTGCAAAGAATACCGAAATCACAAAATAACTGAAAAACGTGCCAACTTTGAACAGCTCTGTTTGCTAAAAAATACAGATGAATTTCGAGCATGGCAATAACCCACCTCAATTCCACGTTGATATGCTCCAAACCCAGCAGAAAACGAATTTAGACCCAAATGATCCACAAAAATCGGGAAATGTTGACTATATTAATTTCCATGTCCAGTATCCAGGCCAGGCAGATGGACAACATCAAGGTAGTACGAGGGCTAAGGCTAAGCGATGGACCGCCGAGGAGGACGAGAAGCTTCGTCAGGCTATCTCGTTGCATGGAACAACAAATTGGCAAGCTGTAGCGTCTTTCGTCGGAAATGATAGAACAAGAGCTCAGTGTAGCCAGCGATGGAATCGAGTCTTGAATCCTGACATTTCTAAAGCAAACTGGTCAAAAGAGGAAGAAGAGTTGTTACTTAAAAGTGTAAATCAATTTGGAAATAAGGCATGGACGCGTGTAGCTCAGCAATTCGGTAATAGAAGTGATGTTCAGTGTAGGTTTAAATATAAATATTTGATGAAGAAATTAGAGCAGAACTCAATTAGCTATGATGATGATGGTCAGGACGAACATTCTACAAAGGACATTTAAGAAAGCATCCATTATTATTAAATCTTAGAAAAATAGTTGAAAAATGCGTGCCCTACGGTGCATCTTGTAAATGCTAAACTTTTGATTGTTATACAATTCATACTATCACAAATGGAAAAATAATTCTTGGACAAAAATATTTACTAACTTCATGTATCCGTATTAATAGATCTGATTTTGTAGAAGGGGATCATTCCAATGGTTGTTGTATTGGTTAGTTATCTTAAAAATGATTTTCAAAACTTAATAACTATTTTTAATCAATTGCTGAATATCTATTCATACAGGATGATTCAATGTAGCATATAAATCTGTATTACAGCTTGAGATTAAAATTGCTCAATATTGAATGATGTATTCTCTATAGAATTAGGATGAGGAATTGACCCTTTATTCGACATTGATGTCTGATTTTGAAATAATGGAATGAAGCGAATGTAATTAAATAAATTGTTGAAATTAAGCTGAAGCAATGCGATAGATCTAAAACCTCTCACAATCTGAGTAATATACCCAAAATTGTGCTCTCAGTGCAATATGTACTGGAGGTGTGTAAGGCTTGGACTCAAGTGTCAAAAAAGTGTATAAGTCAGATTATTACCAATTTAATCGGGTTTCATTACAGCATAGCTGGAGTAATTTGGGGTGGTTTTGCTGGAAAATAGAACAAGAAGACGAAAACAAAATGGAAATCATCTGAAATCATTGATATTAGCAAAATTCCAAGAGATTTATGATCTGAAGCCAAAATAATATGGTCTTTATTATTTAGAATTTTAGAGTTTTTCAAAATTAATCAAAGTTGAATATTATTCAATAAAATGTCATTATAAATCTCACTCGGTATGTAAAAATTTAAGAGCTTTCATTTTAATGATTTATCAATAGCATTAATCAGTGGCTCTAATAACAACGATTTAACTCATTTTTTTACTTTTTTTGTTAAATATTCGAGTAAAGATTGATAATGGAGAATGTCCATCTCAACATATCCAATTGCGATAGGCAGAGGCATAATTGTCTGCTCGGTCAAAATTGGACTTTCCAAAACTATTTCGTAATCTGGTGATCATTTTTAGTCAAAATTCACTACAAAACGACTACTCGTCGTTGATATCACTGCTGATTCCCGGATACCACATAACATTTTTTTTTGAAATCTTCTGTTCACTTTGTCCCTTGGCAAAATCTGAGGTGATATCCACGTTTACACAGTTGGATCTTTTATTAGGACTGCGTTTTTGGAAAGAAATTTGATTCTTGAAGGATCAGATTTTTAGATATGGTTGGTAAAAAGTCAAAATTTTGCTACTATTATAGCATCAGGGACATCAGGCGACCTATGTTCAGTTTAAAAAAAGATTTCGGTAAAATTTAAAATAAACTTTTCTGAAACTATGGTTTTCTCAATGGCAATGGACTTAATCATCGATATACATTCATAATTACAGATTTGTGAGCAAGGTTTTATACTAAAAACGAAATATCACATATATTACCCGAAATAGAGGCCAGCTTTTTTCAAATCTCTTGATTTTGCTAAAAGTGAGGTGATTTTTTCATATAAATTTCTAAAATTATATTATGTCGAAAATCCTGAAAGAGGGCTGGATTGTTAAACAGGGAGGACGAATTAAAACATGGAAGAAACGATGGTTAATTCTCTTCCCAGGCTCAGCAATCTATTACACCGAAAAAGGAGGAAAATTAAAAGGATCATTTACCCTTTCATCAGATTCGAAAATTGAACAAATCTACAACGTCAAATATTTACCTGCGCTACAAATATCATGGCCCAATCGAAAAAGGGCATATGTAATTCATGTAGATCAAGAAGACGAGCTCAAAGCATGGATGGAGGCATTTTCAAATGTTATAAACACGAAAAAACCACCGCCGGATATATATATTCCAACATCGGAGGAAGTTATTGTAAGAAGATCCAGAGATGTCGCCGTCAACGATGACGGCGAGCACAAAAAGCCGAGTGCATTTCCAGCAAGAAGGCCTCCTACAAGGCGACCTCCTTCTAGAGTTGCAAATAATACACCAAAATCTACACCAGTCAATCAATTCAAGTCTCAATCGCAAACTAAAGTCAACGTTCCCCCGCCTCAACCAGAGGCTGAGGAATCGCCTCTCGTCGAATTAAATATGGATTTCGTCAACAAATTTAATGCTCTTACTAGCGCTAATAAACCACAGAATCAATTACCATTACCAAAGGCTAGCTTAGAGCCATCACAATCTGCAAGTAATTATAATATCGCACCTGAACCTGAAGCTGCTCCACCCCCAAGGGCAAAATCACCTCCACCGCCTAAAACACGGTCTAATATCGAAAAGACGGATAATTCACTGTCAGATGGAAACGATATACTGGATGACTCAGCTTCAAGAACGAATGAGCCCGCACCAGAACAGAAACCTGCGCCACCGCCACCTGAGAACAATCCAGCTCCAGCACCGGTTGATATGGGTGGAATTTCTTTGGCAGCGATTCAGGCTATCAAACTCAAGAAGAAGCTTGTAGCTCCACCTCCGAAGAAGGAGGAACCAAAGAACGAAGAACTGGTAAATCCGTTTGGACAAATCAAACTCCGAAAAGTCAACAAACCAGGCGAAAACGCTAACAAGAACAACAACCACAATACAAATCAAAATGATGCCAATAACAAGCAAATCAAAAATAATGATAAACCAAATACAAACGTCCCAGCACCAGCACCGATTGATAAGAAGGACAAGAAAGATAGCTATAGCAATTCTACGCTGCAAGTCCAAGAAAAGAAATCCGATTCAGCCAAATCACCGCCATCTGCTGTTCCATTGCCTCAAAACACACCTGCTGCATTCCAACAGACAAAGAAATCACAACCTGTTACAAACAACACACAAGAACGCATCGACATTCCAGTACCTCCGCCAACAGCTCAGCCGGTGAACAAGATAGACGATATATTAAATGAACAGAACAAACCATCTCCGCCACCGCCACGGGATGGCAAAGGTGTCGACAAAATTTTGAATTACAAGGAATCATCAAATGATGATGAGAAACAGAATATAAAGATCAAGATCAACGACAGATTCATTCCACGCGAAAGCAACGAGCTCTTCAAGATGCACAACGAAGAAGCCGAAGAAAAATCATTCAATGATATTAATTCGAAGGCAGGTGAGCATTTCATGTCGTTTACTCCTCCTGATGCGACTAAGAAACTCAGCGTTAACAATGAGCAGCCCTTGCCAATGTTTGAAGTTCCATCTCACGATGATTCAGACAATGTGCCTCCAAAGGATACTACTCCAAAACCTTTCAATGTCCCCGACTCAGATGATGAATCTTCATCGCTTAACTTCGATGAGAAGAAGGGAAGCACATCTTCTAGCACCACAAGCATTCCAATGCCTCCGAAGGGTCCGCCACCGCCACCTTTGTTCAAGCCTCCGCCACCAAAGGGACCGCCACCGCCTCTCAAGCCACTTCCGCCACAAATAAGGGATGCAGAATTCGGCACGAAATTGCCGACACCAGGCATCACACCACCTCTTCCACCACCAAAGCAAGCTGATGATGACTTCGACACAAAGCTTCCACCAGCTAAGGCAGTACCATTCCCAGCACCAGAGCAGCAGCTTCCACCACCATTGTCACCAGCATTCCCTGCTGCAAATCCAAATGCTCCACCACCGAATCTTCCTCCTGTTATGGCGTTCCCTGCTGCAAATCCAAATGCCCCACCACCGAATCTTCCTCCTGTTATGGCGTTCCCTGCTGCAAATCCAAATGCCCCACCACCGAATCTTCCTCCTGTTATGGCGTTCCCTGCTGCAAATCCAAATGCCCCACCGCCAAATCTTCCTCAAAATCCAGGCAGCCCACCAAAGCCACCGCCATTGGTCCAACCTCCACCACCACCAAGGATGTCCGACATTCCAGCTGGCGCTCCACCACCACCTCCTCCTGCTCCACTCGATCCAACAGCTCCTCTCCACAAGAAAAGAGACTCCGATGAATCAGATTCAACATACTCTACGAATAATTCATCGTCTTCAGATTATTCCGAAGATGATGAAGACAACGAAGAGAAAAGGAGAAAGGAGAGGCTTCAGAGACTCACACAGGAAGTTAGAGAGAATCCAACAGTTGCTATTGTTGTCGAGAAGCCATCTTCTCCTCCAGAGCAGCCGCCTCCACCCCCACCACCAGCTGAAGAGCCGAAGCCAGCTGCTGTGCTTAAGCCAGTCACAAACGACACACCAGAAAGAGATCCGTCAGTCCCACATATCCAGGCCGAAGACCTCAGGAAAGTTCTCAAGAAGGTTGTCAGGGAGGAGCAGCCAAAGGAGGAAGAAAAGCCAACGGGATTCGTCATGCCAACTCTTAAGAAAGTTCCAAGAGAGAGCTCTCCAACAAAGAGAATCGAGGAAGAAGAGAAACTAGCATTCGTCAAACCACAACTCAAGCCAGTTAATAGAGACGATTTTTCACAGCCAACAAATAACTCTCAGGCTGATGATTCGAAGCTCGGATTTGTTATGCCTCAGCTCAAGCCTGTTGTTAAGCCAAAGCAAGAGGACAATCAGCCAGAACAGTTAGTTAAGCCACAGCTTAAACCAGTCAAGACAGATAAGGATGACTCGCAGGAAACTGGTTTTGCTAAACCACAGCTTAAGCCTGTCAACAGAGAAGAATCATCCACATCGACATCAAATGACACAGGCTTCGTTATGCCAACACTTAAGCCAGTCAAGCAAAATAGAGAAGAAACATCCACATCGAATGATAGTGGATTCATCAAACCACAACTTAAGCCAGTGAATAAGGACGAAACATCCACATCAAATGATAGTGGATTCGTCAAACCTCAGCTTAAGCCAGTGAATAGAGAACAGAAGGAAGGCCCTGTTAAGGTCAACCTTAAGCCAATTCCTAAGGAAGAATTATCCAAGCCAAAGCCGGATGAATCAAAGGATGATGATGAATACGTACAGACGCCATTCGGCCTACAGAAGAGACGTAAAGCCAGACCAGAAATCCAGCCTAAGGATGATTCTAAGAAGGAAGCTGAGCAAACTGGCAACGTGTTTGGTGTTAAATTGCGGAAGACTGTTGATCCTTTGTTACAACATTAGATATTTTATTAAAAATAATTTTATATTATTTTAAATGATCATACTATTTATTCGACATAGCTCGGCGAAAGGATAATACCTCTTGCTTTAAAGGCCTTGATATTCATTGGATCCATTTCGAATTTTCAAAAAAGTAGTTAATCATGAACATCGTCAGTTAGTTTTGTACTGCTTATCAATGCATTTTGAATGAATTTTGTTAAGACTCTTGACTTGATTCATCGTTTTTGTTTAATAATCGAGTACTGTATTAAATATGTACAGAGTTTTTGCTCTCAAGCATTAAGGTTTTATAATAAGGGAGCTTGAGAAAAGGTCCCTTTGTCTAATTGACAACAAGAAAAATAATGAAAAAAATAAATCATTCAACAAAGTAGTCGAGGAGCGGTACATTCTCGTTATCAATGAAGTCGAAGTCGAGTTGGAACGGTTCGATTTCGACATTTGAAACCTGTTCCGCGGGAGCTGCAAATGACGCTTGCTTCCGCATCATTACTCGGTTCCAATGATTCTTGATGTTGTTTGGTCCCCTGTTCGTGAAGAATTTCGACAATTTTGACCATTTTGTGCCGATTTCCTGAACTTTCTCGTATAGAAGCTTTTCTTCTTCTTCCGACCATTCTCCATTGCTCAGTCTCGGCGCAAGGCTGTTGAAATACCTATCACGGCACTGCTTGGGGCTCCTGTTCGGCATAGCCGAAGAGATGATCCTCCAGCAGTTTTCCCCGAGGACTTCGACCAGCTTCAGCAGCTGCATGTCCTCGGCCTGTGTGAAGGGCGTCCTTGTCGCACGAGCCTGTGTGAGTTCCCTCGTGGTGTGCGCAGTCATTTTACGCAATGAAAAATTTTCACTTTCAAATTTCACTTTTACGTGACCTTTGCATATAGGATTGTCAGAAGATTGATATTTTAGATAAAAACGTTAATTTTTTGAATTGTGATTGATATGTCAATTTGACATGAAAATACAGCTATACTCATAATACATATCACGATTTTACAGTAAAATCGATTTTTTTAAAAAATTTCTTCTCAATTTGGCGTTCATGAATAGCGTTTTGGTATTAGTTACACAATTTAAATTTCGGCAAATTTCGATTCTAATAATTTTTTTTTCGATTTCCAAATTTGGATTTTGGAAACAATTCCATATTAATAACATAGAAAATCGTCCATAGCATGCGTATCTATCCGTAAATTCATTGTTATCCAATAATATTTTTGGATACAATATATTCTCGAAGTCAACACTTGTTATATTGCAAATAGCCATTTAACCAAATATATAGAATATTCATAATAAACAATCGCATCAATTACTAAGATAATGTCAATAAACGAAATTATGAGCAGAAGGATCTAACAACACGCTCTGTCATGATGCGACTCATCAATAGAGAATCCATCCACTCCAGAAGCTTCGACTTCCTCTTTGTATTTAAAACCTTTTTCCAAAATTGAGAAGAAGGCCTCTTTTATGCCAAAACCATCCTTTGCACTTGTGAAGAAGAACTCAGCATGAATTGATGAAGCGAAATCTATTGCTTCTTTCTCTTCAACTTCGATATTATCTGTTAAATCGTATTTGTTTCCGCAAAGTACAATAGGCAGATCATGGTAATGCCTCGCCACAGAGACCCAGCTAGCCAATCTTTCGAATGTCTGTCGTTTTGTGAGATCGAAAACCATCAAACATCCGAAAGCGCCTTGTGAGTAGATTGGTGCCATAGACTGGAACTTTTCCTCTCCTGCGGTGTCCCATATTTGTACTTCTTCGTTTACACCTTTGTATTCATAGTAACCTTTCGAGAAAGCAGCACCAACTGTTGGATAAACATTGATGCTGAAGGTGTCGTTCAGCCATTTGTTAACGATAGAGGTCTTTCCGACACTTGCATCCCCCACCATGACAACTTTAGGTTTGATCTTCATTTTGAAATGACAATTTAAAAAATTCTTCCAAAAGTGACGGAGCGGAGCGGAGTCACTTTTGGAAGAATTTCTTTAATCATTATGCATTGAATTTTGAGATCAAATTATCCTTAGGTTTTTCACATTGAAATGATAATAAAAAATCGATTTTTAGTGGATATAATAACCTTATTCACTTCATCTGATTTGCAAAAACCGTTAATATTTTTAATGGAAGTCTCCATTTGATGAAAGGGTTCTCTTTATATTCCATCAAATTTTAAGGGCAAGACTTCTATACCAGATCACTGTTGAACAGAAATTCAACTCCATTCTTAATATTTGAGTCATTCCATTATTAGATATTGTTATTTCTTTGACCTACCTTAAAAAGAACCATACAATCCATTTCTCCCATGACTCTAGTCTTAATATTGTTATATAAATTGTTGTTTTAATAAAAATACACCCCGAAAAATAGATTTTTTATATTTCAAGGTTAAAAACAATGGGAGAATTTAAAATTTTCAAAATTCAATGTATAACGATTTTCAAATTGAATTTTCAATCAAACTGTTTCATGTTTCCATGTTTCTGAATCTCTTATTATGAAAATTCATTTGAGGGGATGAACAAGAAAATTTCCGTTATCAATAATGTTCGTTAATGCATAAGGTTAATTTAAATTCCGATTTTTCAATGGAAGAAGTTGTTTTCGAAAAGTCAAAATGCATACTAAACTACCTTTTTTAATCTAGGTACTCCTCTCAATTTTTTCAAGGTGGCTCCCTCAATATTGTGAGGAACACGTTTGTAGAGTGCCTATATTAAAAAATGTAGTTTATCATATTTAATTCCTCATGCTGCTTACATCTATTGATTAATCACCAAGTTTTATAATTATTTTTTTTTTGATTTTTCATTCCAATTCGAGTTTTGTAGATTTTCCATCCAAGTCATGGTTGCACATAATGAGGCTTATCTCAGCCATCAAACGAGAATACTCAAACTTCAAACTTAGTCCATTCATCTGATTATTCAAAATCATAAACGATGCAACACATACTCAATGCAGATGGCATGGCTGCATACTAAGAAATAATATTTCTATATCTATGATATCATAATTTTTGCAGTTATTTGATATTCAAAATGAACAAATATATAAATATAAAGATTCATATTGTAGAATGCATCGCAGGGCCTTCGTAGTTACTCCCATCAATTCGTATCTTGTTTTACATCATTGGCACACTTCCGCATTAAGTTGAGACTATTTATTTTATAACTCTATTCTCTATACCAACAAATTCAATCAACAAATTCCTGAGGTCCAACCTCTTTTGCCATTTCCCAAACCCTATCGTAATCAAGCATATCATCACTAATGTGCATCTCCAATCTGTTAATATTCTTAACATATTGCCTGAAGTTATGAAGTCCATCACACCCAGGCCTTCTATAATCTTATTGCTGATTATAATGCCATGTTATCAGCTCTGTTGTGTAAAAATTAGCATTTGGAAATTCAATATATTCCCATGCTATATTTTCCTTCTTATTGATGCACATCTTGAAGGTTAATTTATCTGTCTTTTTCAGTAGAAAATGATCAGTCCAAAAATAATAAAACGGATGGTCTCCAGCGAAAATCTCATCTTTGGTTTTGAACACATAAATTCGGCCGAAATATATTATATATTACAGAATCATCATCATATGGCAAATACCAAAGCTGCTTTAATTTCTCTGCATCATAGACGTAATCTTAGTCTATTTTCATGAACCATTCTCCATCAGGTATTTTTGATAAAACAGTATTATAATATGTTGATAATAGCCTTTCTTCAGGTGAATTGTTAAAATATTCAGGATGACAATGAGAAAGCACATCATGCTCATATTTATAAGCAATAAAACCAGGATGATGCTTAGTAAAATTTAAAATAACCTCCTCTGTTCCATCATTTGATTCTAAAGTATTTCATACGCATCCTAGGATGGTAAGAGATAAAAATATATTGCAAACGTTACTAATGCAAAACATTCATTAATAAGTGCTTTCATTTCATTTATCTTAAGAAAAACAGTTCCTAGCTTCGATCGGAAATGAATGTTCCCAATAAATAAATATGATTTGTGCAAAAATAACTACAGTTTTCGCACGTATGATTATTTTTCATTCAAAAAATCGAATATTTTACAATCATGTTAACTTCTCAAATACCTTAGGTAAGGTAATAGTTAATGGGAAGAAAGCCCTTCTATATCCCCATTAACCAATGATCCAATCTCAAAATTTAACCTACCCATAGCTCTAGCTGGCCATCACAAAAACTTCCGCAGAGATTTGTACCTTCTAGCTTCCAATTTCGAAAATTTTGATTTTCAAATTGCGAACATTTTCATAAATTAGTACTTCCGGCCATCAATGTATCGATTACTCTTTATTACTTCATGCGAAGTTCGTTGAATTTTTCACTTTAGAGTCAAGATATTGTTTAGAAATATTCGTTTTTAATTTAATTTTTTGAATGGAAAAAATCATATTTGCTAAAACTTTTTATTTTTGGGTGTGTTATTATTTTGTGTAAAAAACAATATTACTTTTTATAAAACTACAAACAAAGCTAAAAATGAAACATATTAGTAAAAGGAAGTAATACCCCATGGTATTGAGGATTGGTCTACAGTTTGAATTACATTTGATAATCCTTTGAGAAGCATCATATCATTCCAATTTGATAAGAGCTGCTTGTCATAAAAGTTGATATGCATATTCTCCTGAAGAGAGTTGTCTTCAGTATGAAGTTTAACAAATGCAACAAACTTGTTTTCAATGTCTTTCAATTTCATCAATGAGCAAATCATGAATGATGTGTCTGATTTTGCATTGAAAATAAATCCTCTATCAACAATAGATCCAACAGGACAGAGAGGGCCTTCATAATATTTCAATTCAGGATTAAGGATCGAAATCATTCTTTCAAGATTTCTATCGATGAAACTTGTAACAATTAGCATGTGCTTATCCAGCACAGATGGATCTGTAACTTTATCAATACAAAATAGCTTATCATCAGTATATCCTGGAACATATATTGAAAATTTCTTGGCAAGTGAGATTCCAGCTTCTTTATCAGGTGTTTCTATTACTAATGGAATGCACCTAAATATGCTGTATATACAATGCTGTAAAACACGTGAATGCTGATATGAATTTATTAAATATTGTGAGGTATTGAGATTTTGCGAATCTTTGAGTATTGATATGATTTTGTTAGCAAAGTCATTTCCAGATATTCCACCAAAGTTCAAATAGCTCTTAGTTTCAGGATAAGTTGCAAGATAAATTTTTCCGTATGGAATGATATCAAGAATTTCATCAAATATGGCTATGATGCCATTTGTAAGGATGCTTATATCAAACAAAGTCGCGACTTTTCTTAAATCGTTATTAATTTGGTTGAAATACTCGGGTTTCTTAGGGCCAATATTTTTATTAGGTGTAACATTCAAGCCTTTAGCTATAGGTGTAATTTCGTGAATAATTGAGTTAATAAACATTGCTGAATCTGGATTTAATGCTAATGTTGCGTTCAATGATCCTATATGATCGGCAAATTCTTTCTTAAACGAATTGTATGACGTTTCGACAGATTTTTTGAAGACTTCTGTAATTTTAGAAATTGTTTCATACGGTAAATCGAAATTTTTCAATCTCGTGTCTATAGCGACGCTTAGGCAAAGCGTTCGAGTAAAACCTCTTGCTTCAGCGTCAGGAACTAATGTATAAAAAGCATATATTTTGTAAAATTCGAATGTTGTAACAAACAGCGAGCATTCATTGCTGCAAAGTTGTGAGTCTTGGGCAACAGGAGTTGTCACTGTATACCACATTATATCATCACAAAATTCGAGTTTGGCACCATACTGCCAGATTATTTCTGGATGGTTTCCTTGGTGGAATTCGAACATGTAACAGGAAATGTATTGAGACTTTTCGATTTTTGGTGGAGAGTTTTCATTGTTATTCATTTATAAATTATATTTTTGACATGTAAATTAACATTGTCAAATTACATTATCTTTGCATATCAACATAATTGAGACTTGTGGCTTTGGGAAACTGAAGTCTGCTCTCAGAATTCTTTGATTACAAACAACACAAAGATTGCATGAAATATATCTTATAAAATATAAGTTATATAACTATAAAACTAACATAACAGTTTAATAATAAACAACATGATTATCATTCTATGAATTAAGAGACTTTGTGAAAGCGTTAACTTGAGAAATATACTTTGGAACACCACGGCGTTTCTTGGGTGATTGAGGAGGAAGCATATCAAAAATATCATCAGGTTGTATGATTTTTTCATTGTTAATTACCTTTGGTTTTGAAAGTTCTTCTAATTTGTGAGGATTTGGTTTTCTTCGGATGATTTTTGGTTTCACTGTATTCTCCTTAAGGATCTCTTCTTTCTTCTTCTCAAGTCTGCGCGTTCTGTCTTCTTCTTCTTTCTCGAAATGCTTGTAATTAAATTTTGTTGTTGAGTTGTTGGAAAATGTCAATGCGGATTTATTCAACATCTTAGTTGAAGCGTATTTGTCTGTATAGTTGACGCTATCATTCAAATCGTTCAAATAATCAAGTTCACTAACTTTTGAGGGTGCTCTGCTAGTACAAGCGGAAGCGATCGAAGACTTTTTATTGTGGGTAAGTGATTGTGAGCGTTTGTTTTGATATGTTATTTTATGTTCTTGTTTCTTTGATTGTTCAACGTGTTTCTTAGCAGAATCATTCTGCCTTTGTATGAATTTGGAGAAGTCGCTTACTGAGCTTGATCTTTTAACAGGTTTAATTGTTGATTTTTTGAATCTGTTCTCTTTTGCTTCTTTAACTTTTGTTTGTAATTCCATATATTCTTTCTCATCAACTTTTGTTCTCCTTTTTAGTGTGGTCTTTTCCTCTTTTTCAACAATTATCGGTGGTGCAACTTTGGGAGGCTTTTTAGGAATTTCTGCTAGCAGATCTCCATTATCATCCCAAAATATCTTTTGTGTTGCTTTCATTGGCTTTCGTTTCGTGTTGCTTATTGATGTACGCATTAAAAAACTTGCTCTTAACGTACATAATTTTACATTTTTTCATTTTTGATATTTAGTGTTATTTAAACTCTGCTATTGCAGATATTATGTTTTATAAAGATTTGGCTTTTCTCATCTTGATAATCCAACCTTGATCCAGAAATAGCGGTGCAATGTCTGAACACAATGAACTGGATACTATATAGTATTTCATGATGCGAAAATAATGCAGGAGTATTGTTTGTAATTCGATGAAAAGTGAATGAGTTGTGTAAAGGTGATTTTATTTTTGACATATGTCAAAAAATCTCACAGAATTTTATAAAAAACAAAAGTTTTTGTAAATTTTCGATAATTTTCTGATTTTTCATATCCAGTGATGGCATTCTTTCAGTTTTGAGAATAAAATTTATGGAAATCTTCAAAAGTGCCAAAGATGACAGAAGAATCATTACTACAGCTTAGCTACGAATTACAGTCTTACGTCATCGATCCTGATGATTACAAACTGATCGAACAGATAGGTTTCGGCGGATTTAGCGAAGTTTGGCTTGCAGAGGACAAAAATTCTGGTGATAAAGTCGCATTCAAACGGATTCGATCTGATATAACGAAATCAGAGATTCAATGTTATATACGAGAGATTACGACAATGGCTAAGGCTGAACACTCATTTTTTCTCCGTTTAATAGGATTTTCAGTTTCATTTCCGTTAGTTATCGTTACCGAATATATCCCGAACAGATCCCTGTTCAGGTTTAGACGTTCACCGGATCGTAATTCACGATTAACGCCTACTGTTCGCACAATAATTGCATTATGTTTAAGTTACTCTATGAAATACCTACATTCTATTGGTATAATACATCGTGATTTGAAGAGTATGAATATATTACTGGATGATAATTTACTTCCAAAACTCTGTGATTTCGGAATCGCAAGATTTTTGCAATCTGATGAGCCGATGACGAAGAGTGCTGGAACACCAAACTGGATGGCTCCAGAACTTAACGGTGACGCTACTTATGGGCCTGAAGTTGATGTTTATTCTTTCGCAATGATTTTGTACGAATTAATCACAGATGAAATTCCATGGAAGAACTTAGATCCTATTGCTGTGCTTAGGAAAGTCGTGGTTGAACATTCGAGACCTCGCATTCCTGAGTGTGTCGATCCAGTTTTAAAGAATTTAGTCGAAATGTGTTGGCACGATGATCCTTCACAGAGGCCAACGTTTAAAGAGATTTATGAAATGTTTAAATCAGGGAAGGTTGCTTTCCCAGGCACAGATCAAACGCAAGTAGCAAAAATCATCAACAAAATCAAGAAATACGAAACAACCGGAAAATGGTTATCCATAAACACAAAAATTCCTTCTCGATCTACTCCTTCATCACCTCATACAAGACAGGTACCACTGAACTCAGGAGGCACAAGATCTACAAGATCAGGATCACTGATTCTATCACGCAATGGATCGAACAGATCTCAGCCTTTCTTCAAGAACATCATGGGTGATTCAACAAAGTCGAATTCAAATATGCTCAAATCAGAAAATAAATTCATCAGCATTGAAGCTATTAACTATCCTCAATCCTTTGCATTCAAGGCAGAACTACAGAAGGCATCGGTCAAGTTACCAAAGCTCCAATCAAGATTGTTTATGTCAGTCATCACAAATTATCTGAAGAATACAGAAAATATTTCTGTAACAAGTTTAGTTCTCAAAAGTTTACAAAAAATCATTCAAAAGAAGCATCATAGAGATTCATTCATCAAAGCAGGACTCCATAAGATCCTTCCTTTATCACCAGGCTCGTTGCTCGACTTGTCTCTTGACATCTTTAATATACTTTTCTCGCAATCCCCAACAAAGTTTTCCGATTGGTTCAAGGAAGATATGATTACAATAATTAAAGAACGTCCAAAGCGTGCGATCATTTTGCTATCTCATTATGCAAAATTCTTCGAACAGATTCCTAACTCATGGCCATTATTGGATTTATTGATTAAGAAAGCTCAGATATTCTTAACGAATTCTTGCGAGACTGAATTAGTTTCGACGCTATTCTATCTCTGCTTCAACTTCGATGAGTACAAAGAAGCAAGATTAAAGCAATCTATCAAGATATTCTTGTCCACATTGGAATCAGATGGTATCAAGAGCGTTTGCTTATCTTATAATGCATTGAGTCACTTTTATGATAAGAATCTTGTCAAAATTGATTTTGGCTTAGTTGTTGAGCATTTGGATAACGAGAAAACTGCTCCTTACGCATTAGGCCTTTTGGTTCGAATCAATGAACTCCCAGCAATGCCAGAGTTAATCCTTTCTTTGTTGAACAACTCAATCGAGTATCACGAAGCAAACTTATGCTTAGTGAAGATTGCTGCATTGGAGGAGTGTGCAAGCTTCTTGCTGAAGAAGTCCGAATGGATGCTTGAAGATATCCCAACAACGTCAGATACACTCAGGTTATTCCTTGCACTGATGACGCACACAAATCTTAGACCAATCATCAACAAGAATACAAATGCTTTGACATTTTTATCGAAGATATCAAAGAATTTCAATTTCTTAGCACATGTAGCTATTATAATTCGAAAGGTTGCTCCAGACAAAAACTCATTGCTGGAAATGAGAGAAACAGAGCTTGTTAAGAGATTCATTCACTCGGCATTAAAGAATGAGGATGATGACAAACTCGAAAATCTTGTTCTCCACGCGATTTATACAATGAGTGAGACTGGATATGCTCCAGAATATGTTGAGTATTGTGACAGGCTGAAGTATGATATTACTTCGAAGGGCAAAAACAGACTATCAGCGATGGCAGTTGCTGCTGATTTAGCGCGATATTCTAATTGCGCCGAGAAGTTTGTCGAGTTGAATATGGACAAAATCTTTGCAAAACTAATGTCTGATAGTGACTGCAGAGATTATGCAGAAGAATACATTGCAAATATGCAACGTCACAACTAATCCGAATTAAAAATTGTTTGTTTATATGAAAATATCTTATGTTTCAAAGCCATTCTAGACGCATATATGATAAGCATAATTATTAGACTTAATAGTATCATTTTGGTGAATTTTTATCCCAATAAAAAAATTAAGGTAATGTAAAATCGTCACTTTTAAAATGATAAATTTATTATTCCCATATAGCTATTTATTTCAAATCTTCAATTTTATCAATTTCTTCTCAAAATATTGCAATTTAAATCGTCGAATTTATATGAATATAAGATCTATACTCTCAGTTGATTCATAGTTAGACAAAAAATACGACCTATATAATTAAATATTTCGCCTCTTCACAGATCTTACTATTTTCGAATCGAACTTCAGTGAGTCAATACGCAAATAAAAACTGAATTCATAGTTAATATATTTTTATCATAAACATAATGGATTGGTTGCGAACTCGATTGGAGCAAAATACACACCCTTTAATAGAGCTTTTAAACGAGTTCCATTCACTCCTCAAGACCGAGGATAAGTCATCCATTCCATTTTTCCTTGAAAATTTCCCCGAATTTGATAGGAAAACAATTAATTCAATCGATTCGCGACTAAAAGGTGGTACATCGATCGTCGAAGCGTTCTCTCAATACATATTCGCGTTTAAATTCGATATAGAAACCCTCAAGAAAATTGTAAATTATTTTGAAACAGAAGAAAACGTTTCTCAGTTCTTTATTGACGGAGTTTTGTTATACACACTTACAGTAATTGTTGATAATCGAATTTCAAACACACCTACACTTTTACATTTAATATGCAATATCTTCCATAACAAATTTTTCAAGAATATGATAAAAATTCTTTACATTCAATTCATAACATTATGTGAAAGATACTTAAATGATCATAATTTCGAATGGGATAACGAATCTTTGATTTCATGTGGTTCATTTTTTCCATTTTTCGACGAACCAATACCATCATCCATTATATTTAGACTCATTAAAGCTTCACATAAACCTACAACAGAAAATGGAAGAGAAATATTGATTAATTCGATAATTCAAGTTTTGATAGGCAAACCTACATATTTTTCCAAAGAAGACAGTTTCAAGATGATCTCGTTAATGGATTATTCCATTAAAAAGCTTGATCCACGCGCATTGAGATTACTTGCCATTCTATCGAATACAGAGTTGCTTCATCCTATCAAGGATGATTTTGTCATAGTATCGTCTGTGTACATCAACATGGTTATACAAGATCCATTACATATTTCGCCAAACGAATTCATCGAAAGTCCACCAATCGATTTGCAACCATCCGATTTCGTTTTTCACACATGCAAAGAACATGAATTCGATATGGGATTCAAACAAATCAAATATGATGATATTCAAACAAAAAAGACTTTCAAACACTTTTTATCACCGATTATGTACGAGAAAGTTCAATCATTGAGTGAATCAATAGAATCTGCTGATCTTGTGTGTCTTGATTGCTTCTTTACATCGTTCGTGAAAATTATTACAGCATATCGAACTGATCCACATATTTATGACTTAATTATGAATGAAGTCATTCTAATTTCGCATTTAGCATCATCAACGTCAATATTACCACTTTCTGAAATATTTTTCAGTCAAATCATATTTAATCCAAATATCACTGTATTCCATGAAAAAGGAGCCTCAGAAGCTATCAAATTCCTTCGCGGATCGTCTATCAATACTCTTGCTTCTTCATCACCCACTCTTTTAGCTGATTTATTAGTCCAAAATCAAATTTATCCACTCCTTGCTGCAGAGATCATTGCTCATTTCCTATATCCAGATCTTCATATTGATAACACTTTATTCCTTTCAGAGCCATGTCTTCAGACAATTTCACAGATTATTTCTTCCCTATGGAGTGGCTTTGATCAAAGTGATGGAATAAGATTGGCTTTTCACACAGTGATGTCTTTTGTTTTCTCGTTGATGAATGATCCAAAGAACAGAGATGCTATCTTTTCATCCAATCATTTCTGCGAAACTTTCCTGTTGTTAGCAACAGAATCAACATTAGTCAACACAATATTAGTGACAATAAGAAACTTCTTATTGGAAACAGAAAACGATGATATTTCAGCAGTTACAAAAGGATTCGCAACATTATATAGACACTGCTCTAAAATCAATGCCAAAAATCCAACTCAATCACTTACTGTAATCAAAGAGCTCGGAAATATGATTATATACGTTCTTTCTCATTGCCCTAAGTTCGGAAAGAACTTGAAAGAACCATTGGATGCTATGATGGAGTTCGCTTTAGTAAGTTTACAAGATTTTATCCCAGAGACATCGGAAATTATACATCAAATCTTGAAATTCTTCTCAATAGTTACTCAAAGCTCTCCTTTCTACGAATTCTCTCCTGTTCATTTCTTTAAGTTAGTGCAAGTTATTAAGCGTCATATTTCTGCTGACAATGAAAGAACAATCTTCCAAAACTTCATCAATATAGTTGCAGGATCAAATGCATTAGCAATTGATTCTTTATTCATCATTAAAGCGCCATCATTCTTACCTGTTTTCGTTGCTGCATTCGGAGAAACACCATATATTGAAACAGTCATTGACTTTTTCATTAAACTTTGCAAGCACTCACCGACAAACAGCAGAATGATGCATGACAGTGGAATCGATCTACTTCTTATCGATTATGTTTCCAAGAGGCATGAATTCTTGAATTTCAGAGGCTTGAACTTCAAGATAACAAGAATATCTGATGATAGCGCGTTCTCATTACTATGGCTTATTACACGCGAAAAATCAAGTTATCCAGTTTGTTTAGAGATCATGAAATTGATGACAGATCCTCCGAATAAAGAAATGGCTTCACGCATTCTCTCCGCCCAAACGTTTGAAGCATCATCGAGACAGAAAATAGAATTCCAGTTAGGACTTATTCAGCCATTTGCGATAATGGAGAAAGCTCCATCAACATTATTCAACAAGAAGATGACTTTTTGTTACTGGATAAAGCTTGATGAATCACTATTATCAACAGAAAGCACCAATATCAGTATTTTGAAGATCACGAACGAATTGAATCAGACTTTTAATCTTTTCTTGCATCGCGGAACCTTCTTCTTATCTTTTAACGATCCTAAAGATGAACGCAGCTCTGTTAAAGTTTTTCTTGGTCAGACAAACAGCAGTTCATGGGCTTTCTGCGCTTTAGTTCTTCAGAGAATTTCCTTAGCAAAGACAATTGTTGGATTCTTTGCCAACAATGCAATGGTTCATGCGAACGAAGTTACAGCAATGATGTTTGACCAAGATCTTACAATTGAATTCGAATTTGGTGGTGATGGTAATAACCAAATATCAGATAATGCAATCCTTGGACCTTTCGCTATTTCGAACACAATGATGACAGAAGAGCAACTTCAATCAGTCGAAAAAAGAGGTACTGATGGATTTAACGAGTCTCATTTTGTTATATCAACAAATGCAATCAAGACTCTTCCTGCTACACTTGATTTAGAACTTGGCAACAAAATACATTTCTTTTATGAAAGAGCATATCAACATTCGTTACATTATATGCTTGGAAAGGGAAATCATTTATACGCGATCATTAAATGCTTCTCTGAAAAATATGATGCACCAGAAGGATTTTTGGAAGTTCTCATTGGTTTAATCAAGACAACAATTTCCAATAACTTTAAGTTCCAACAGAGGTTCCATGGTTTCAGTTTGATTGGTAAGTATTTAGAGACTAATACAAAGGTCACTTATCATCTCTACACTGCATTCTTCAACGTGATGGATAGCATTGAAAGCGAACAAGTCATTTTTGAGTTATTTGATGGCATCATAATGAATATTAAGATCTGGAAGAAGACAAAGTTCTTTGTTCGTGTTATCAATCATTGGTCACATAATGCAATTCCTCAATATGTTCAGTTGATAAAGAGAAATGGATTCTTCTCGAACTTGATGATGAATTTTGACATGATTTACCAAGAAAATTCAAACGACAGAAAACTTATCCAAAGCTACTTCAATATGCTCAACAATACCGGATCATTGTATATTTCAGGAAAAGACTTCAACCAGTTGTTCCCATTGGTATGTTTGAGAATTTCTTCGAAAGATTTCTCGCTCATGATATTAGATTTGATTTGCGACTTTGCTCCAAAATTTGTGAAATCTCATAACAAAATGGACAGAGAGAATGCTTTACTGAACTTGATCAGTCAAGCTAATGACATTGATGTTATTGTTTCAATCGTGAAATGCCTTCATAACTTTTCATTGCCTTCGACATTGGATATTTTAATTACCGCAAGTTTGCTCATTAACAGACATCCGGAAAAGGCAGAGATATTTTCAAGGTTATGCAGCTTTGCTATAGAATTCCCTGGATTCTATGTCTTATACTGTATAATGCCTTTGAGTTTGAAGTATCAACACAAAGAACTCGCTGCAGCATCATTGTCTTTGATTGCAACAACAGAATATAAAATGAGTGATGAATTGTGGTATGTTTGGCCTATTCTCCTTGCGATGTATATCAAGGAAGATGCTTTCCACTTAGTCATCAATTTCATTACTCATTTTGCAACGAAAGAAAAAGTTGAGGATATCATCATTACAACAAAGCTTATTATGTCTCTTCTATACATTGACAAGACAGATATTGTGATGGATCTCTTTAAGATATTTGATCACAACTTCACAAAGGATGTTACAATCTTTGTATATTTCGCCGCATTCTTCAGATTCACAAATCTCCCATATTCATATCCGCTTTTAGAAGAATTCGCTCATTCGGAATTTAATGAAGCAGTTTATGGTGTTACAATTCCAGATGTTCGCGATCTTTTGACTTTTCATGAGTTATTAAGAGGCAACTTTGATGATTACAACATTAGATTCGGAATGTCTCCTGCTCCAAATGTTTTGAGCATGACAAATGAAATACTTGGAGAGTATAACTTAATTGCAATGTCAAGCATTGGAAAACAAGTTTCCGAGATTATCAAGCGTAATACTAATCCTGATATATTAAGTAACCTCAATATATTAGAACTAACATCGATGTTCTCGCAGAAATATAAGCAAGAATTCACAAGAAAGATCAACGAAATCAATCAATTAATCTCTGAAGCAAAGCAGAGAATCAATTCTCCATTCAATATTGTTAACTTTAATAACTTAAAGAAAGATCAAGATTTAGTTGTTCCTCAGGCTGTTGATGACTATTACTCATACATGGTTTGCTATGATTATAAAAATGCAATTAGCAAGAAATCAGACCACACTTTGTGTGGATTCATTCCAACATTGAACTCTCTCAATTATGTCGACGATTTTGAATTCAATGATGAAATTAATTTATCAGAAGTCGATTTCTCATCGAGGAACTTTGTATCATTGCCTGGAAACATCATTAAATTTGGCCAAAAAGAGTTTGCAATTCTATTCTTCAGCGAAAATAACTTTTTGATTACAACAAAGAGCAGAAGACTTATTTCATTCAGAAATGAAAACATTCGATGCATTTTCAAGCGTCCTCCTAACTCTCTTGAGTTTATATTATACGAAAGTCAATCAATATTAATTGACTTCGCTCCACTTTCTATCAATGATGTTGTGAAAAACACAGACAAAATCAATCCAGTTCTCTGCGAAATTCCAATCGAAAACGTCATTATTTTTAACTCCAATTTTGAGAGATTTGCTGTTTCAGAATTCATCAACGGAAAGTCAGTTCATACTTTAGACAATGAGCCATTGATTGATGGCGTTAATTACTTAGAGTTTATTGGAATTGGAGCTGAAATTCTCGATAAAAGAATCGAAATTGAAGACGACCTCAACAATGGCTTAATCAAGCAATCTTTCCTTCTCCATCTCAAGCAGTCTCAAATTGTTTACGCTTCATTCTTCAGGGATAAGCTCGCGGTATTCATGAAGAATGGGGACGTTCACATATTTATCCTTAGTGCATCAAATGTTCCTGAACTCCAAAATACATTCACTGGAATATTCCTGGATGATTCTTGCGTTGTCGTTCCAGGCACAAACTCTCTTACAATTGCAAATCGTTCCAATTTGACAGTCACTACAATTTGGGATGTCATCACTCATTCTAATGCCACTAAGCTTCATAACAATTGGTGCAAAGATAAAGATACTCCTGCATGGATAAATTCAGCCGGTTGTGTTACCATCTCTAACTTTGACGTGTTTATTCCAGAGAAAGTTATTAAGTTCGCATTTTCTCAGTCCGCTGGAATCATTGCTGCTTCTACAGATAAATGCAGCATCTTCATTCATTCCATATTCAGACACGAACTATTCTCATATTTCCATGTTGACAATCTTCCAGACTCTTTGCTCGTTACTGATTCGGGAGGTTTTGTTGTTTTATCAGATAATTCCCAGCTTCAGGTATACACAGCTAATGGAGCTTTGGTCGGATCTGTCGATGGTTGCACAGGAAGATTTATCAAATACGTTATGAAAGGCCTTGATTACATTGCTTATACTTCTTCACATGTTATCAAATATTTCTGCGTTTTGAATCCATCAAATCAAATGATTGCTGGTGAAGTCAAGTCGCGTGTCTTAGATATCGCATACCTTGATGAATTTAAGTCTCTATTTTTGATGTGTGTTTCTGCAAAAGTCCATATGTTCCCTGTTAATATTAAGTAATTTTTGAATTTATGTTTGTATATAAAAAATATAATTAGTAATGACAAATGTTTATAAATAATAACACGAAAGTAATAATTTAAGATAAAATACATAACATGGATAATATATAAAAAATATCGATTCAATATTAAACTAAAAGTCATGTTGGATAAATGATCCTAAAGTATGTAGTTATATATTGAAGAATACGTGTAACTCATAGGTCAGATCTTCTTAAAATCAGAGAATCAAGTAAGGAATCATCGGTACAAAGTTATTCCTCTTCATCCTTCGAAGCGTCTTTCCAAAACTCAGTTTCGCGACCCATAACCTTCCAATATCCGTCAAAAGTGAAGAAATTATCATCATCAGTTAAAGTATGGGATAATTCTTCTTTGATCTTCTCCATAAGTTTCTTTTCCTTCTTTTCTGTAGCATTTTCTTCTCGTTTGATGCTATATTTGATTAATAACGAATTATGAGAATTTAATAACGCAGCCATGTTTTGAAATGTAACGCCACGTCGGCAAAGCCGTTTGTACGCATTTTTAAGTGTAATAGGAGCTCTATTTTGAAAAGCTTCGGCGATTTTAGACCATTTATTTCCATATTCTTTGTGAAGAAGCAATAATTTCACGTATTCTTGGTTATCCAGAGGTTCGAAGTTAAGAGGCTTATCGAGGTACATGTAATACCTCTCTTTAACCTGTCTAACTCGAAGGTTCATTTTTGCCGCGATTTCTTTCCAGTTGATTTGCTGCCCTTCGTATTGGGCAACGTAGCTTTTGAGAAGTTCGTCTGATTCTTTGTTGAAATAGAATGCTTTAGCGAATTTCTTGTGTTCAGGTTCCTCAACATACATGAGGATCAAATTTATATTGAATTAATAAAGTCACTTTTTAACATTGAAAAAGAATTGGATGACAAAGAATTTTAAATCATAGGCCTGAAAATGAAATTTATGTTAAGAATGCCATGGAATGACATATTCTCAACGAAAAATGTCATTTTTCCATAAATAACTTTAAATACATTCATGATAACGTTATATATAAGTGCTCCTATTTGATAAAAACTACAATGTTAAAAGAGTAAATCAATGAACTTGTCTGAGATTCGTTAGATATTCAATATAAGGACCAAACTCAGAACATATGTTTTAAAAACACGATTTCCATATCAAGTTTTGTATTAAAATTCTCTCTTTTTGATGATAAATATCATATCCCTTAGGGAAATATGATATATCTTAAATGCAGCTATTTCCTTCAACAGATTTTGCTAGAAATGTTAAATTAATGTGTGAGCTTTCTTGACTGATTACCAAATGATATTATGTAGGTTTCGTCATCAACATAATTCTTATTGTAGAGGCTTGCGATTCGAATTGTACAGTCCATAGTACCATTAAGTCGATTCTCGACATAACCATCTGTTGAAATGAATCTTCTGTATTTGTCTGCATGAAGAAGATTGTCAAAATTATTTAAGAGTTATATCATTTCAATATCTATTTCGACGGTTCATAGAATGGCAGTGGTGATATCTTATAATAAATCATGAAAATATCAAGAAATATGGTTCTACTTGATAGGATCATCAATCATGTTTTCTTATGCAAGAAAACAACATTAGCACAGCTTGAACCCTGTGGAGTGATTAGAATCAAGCCTAAGGCAATCATTTTGGCGAATACCGAAACATTCTTCTGTGCTGTGTTGATACTCGCCCGTGTAAGATTTGGATATAATCTTTCGCCAATATAAATCAGTTCATCTAAATTAACAATATTGCGTTGAAAGTAATTTCTATTCAAGAAATTGATCATTTCAGACTTTAAGGCGTTTAAGTTCAGTTTCTCTCTTAGTTTATCAGCTAAAAGCGCTATTGAGCGTGTATTGCGACCGAGAAATTCAACATCATTTCTGAGATAGAGCATTTCTTCTGCTAACACCAAACCATTATCTACATATAGAAACTTAGAAGTAATATCTTTAAATATTGCAAGGGGGTATTCTCATTGAACACGTTCAATATGTATGCGTCTTCAAAGTATTTCTCAGGAATCAAAAGCAGGCCAACAAGATAGTCGTAAATTTAATGCCCAAAAACATACTGCCAATTAATGTGCAGGCATATAAGTTTTAATTCTTTGTACGATTGACAAATTTGTCGCATCATGGAAGGTATTCGGATGTCTCCAAAAGTAAACGTTATGATTTCTGCAAACATTGTTCCGTTTGAAGATGTAGAGATATTTCTCATTCTTACGATTGTTTCTTTGTGTCTAAAGAAAGATTGGGCGAATTAGAATACTCCACCCATTTCGTTATATGTTTCGAAGTGATCACTTGGATATCCGTATCGAATTTGATTTGTAAAGTTTGCGAAATGTGTAGTGTCTATTATTGTTTCTTCGGAAATGTGTAATTACAGTATTGTTTAGGTCCTTATAATATTTTTCACCTTTGACAACGAAGAAAAGGTGAAATACCCATGAAATGGAGTGCGTATAACACTGTGATTACTACTGCCAATATCCCTAACATGTTGATGTTGTCGAATATTTAATGTCACTTTTAACCGAGGAAAACCATCGAATTTTCGATCCCTAAGAGCATTTGAAAGCTGATTTTATATTTACTCTGGATCTCCTTTATACCCTGGAATGTGTTTTTTTCTTTATTCACTTGATCTTTCTCTGATGCAATTTTTTTATGAGTCAATGTTGTTTGAGTCATTTTCTATCTTGAATCATATTGGGCCCATATCACAGGTGATAAATATTAATACAACATAGTTTTATATGCAACAATATTTCATTTGAAAATATATTTGGATCATAGAAAGCTGATACTTCAAAACTTTGAAGAACATAGTATAGTTTGTGATATTCTCGAATATAGAGAGATTACACTCATGAATATACTGAAATATCCAATTTCAAGAATAATTTTAATATCAATGTCATCTGAGGTAGACACCATGGGTTTACTATCAGTTAGCTTTCATATTTTTATGTAATTCAAGAATTTATATTCCTTTTTGTTCACTCATTTTGGACATTTCGAATATTTTAATTTATTTCTTCGAGATGGAGAAAGGTATCAAGGAGAATACACGGCTCCTTATTTGAGTTCGTTAGGATGCAATTCATTCGCATAACGAATCGAAAGATATATCAATAATGTAATTAACATTCATGAATGCCTTGAATCCAATGTCAAATCAGTGCTCTCTTTGTTGGTTGATATAGGCTTGAGTTTGGAGATGTTGTAGCTCTTTCTCGAATTTATGTGTGAATATCAAACTCGTAATATGTGCTTGTTAATGATGCAAAAATATTCAAATGCTGCAGAAAACTGAAATGTAAAAGTTTCAGAGGACCTTACTGAGAATGATTACTTTCGGAGAATCTATCTTAGAATAAATTTTGAAAATGTGATGATGTTACGCTTGCATGCATGTATCTCTATTTGTTTATACACGAAAAATGACACATCATCGATGAATGATTATAGTGCCCGCAAAATCTAAAGTCCACCCAATTGTGTTGTTTACAAGGTTGAAGCCCCTAACTCTGAAATCTTGAGGGAGGAGCTAATCAGTGTTTCTACTTTTAATGAGTAGAAAGATTGCAGGGCTAAAATACTCTATAATACATTATAAAAGTCTTTATATTTATATTGTGAAAAGTCAGAAAAAAAATAATTTTGATAAAAAAACAATTAAAATATGCAAGAAAAAATAAACATCTCGAAAAGTAAATAAAGCAAAATGGACAAAATTGCAGGTTTTAGTTATTGTCGACACAACAAGAGAGAATCGTCTCCATTCAAGCTAGAGTCTAATCTGCAGGCGTCCTCTCTCACAAAACAACGAAAATAGAGAAGTTATGGAATAATTAAATATCGATTCTTCGTAAAAAAAACTTCCTTATTACGTCATGAAGCTGAGCTTTGCAATTTTCCCCTGCCCATCTCGAAGATGGAGGTATTCAAGGAAAAGCAAGATTCCTAACAGACAACGACACAAAAAACGTGTTGTGATTGCTCAGCTTGATACAGGGTAGCATTCAAGCAACTTAAAGCTAATGAATCTCGTGATCCATCAGAATCTCAATGAATATTACCTTTTGATTTATTAGAGATGTACTATAAATTCATCAGCCTCTGATTGCATGCACTTTATGCTCCCAGAAGAGGCGATTTTTATTGCCTCTTAATATCTTGCCATAAGAATGGCTGTGCACGAAGGACCTAAGGTTGATGCACATCACTCAGATACAGCACCTACCAGCTCGTGTGATTTTTCGACATACGATATTTTTTGGGCGAAAATACAGCCCAATTCCATGCCATTTTGGCATGGGTGCTCTACCATTAAACACTCTTTATACTCGTGAGGCCTTGGGTTAATACAGGGCCTCCTTCCCCCGCGAGTGCTGAGATTAAGTTGTGACTAAATTCGTGTTATATGATCCAAATGACGAATTTTGCAATCGAACGGTGCCAAAATCGTTGGTTTAACGACAAATACTCTTATAATGTTTTTCAAATGCTATTTATCAAGTCAAAAGGATATTTTTCAATATTTCGTCTTTCACGAAATTATTGAGAGAAAAAATTCAAAAAATAGAAAGCCCACTAAAGAGTGATTCGATCTAGCAATTAACGGAAATAAAAAGGGGATTATACCGCCCCCTGTAATTGTTAGTGTTCCACAATTTTACGCTATTCAGATTTTTGTTTTCTACAAACGATAAGAAATATATTTCACGTTCGAAAACGCACGTGAACGTTTTTATGATGTTTACAAATTTTCTGAGGATTTTTTCTTACTTTTAATAGTTGTTTCTATATGATATGAGTTAAGTAAAACTAAACGGTTTTGAGAGCAGGCATTATCGGTTCTGAACGAAAAAATAACAAACAGTATATGCTAATTATGAAAGATTGTAAACAACAATTTTTTTGAATACAAATTTTTCAGAGGGTTAAATTAAAAAATGGATGAGCAAAAGTTTTTCGAGAATCAAGGTATTGAGATTTGCCGCGTGATTGCTGTGGGTGGATACGGCACTGTTTACCTCGTATTCCATGCCAAATTCCAAACGTACTTTGCTTTGAAGAAGATTCCTCAGAATAGATTTAAAGAAGGAGAGATTGAGTGTCTGAAGAAGTTGGATCAGACTAATATTATCAATCTTTATGAAATTTACAAGTTCTCTGCTTTCGTTTATCTACTTATGGAGTATTGTCCGATTGATTTGACACAAATACTCAAACAGGGCGAACTCAATGAAGACCAACTCTGCAAGTATTGCCATGACATCTTAATGGCTATTAAATCCTGCCATGACAGCAAGATCGCACATAATGATATTAAACCTTCAAACTTCCTTATTGACAAGTATGGCCGTCTGAAGGCCGGTGATTTCGGTCTCTCATCCCTCCACAATATCACAAAGACCTCAAACAACTTTACTGGTACAACATTGTTCATGGCCCCTGAAATTCTTGAAAGAAAGGAATTTGATCCATTTAAATCAGATATCTGGGCTATTGGCGTTACATTTTATTATCTCGCTACGCAAAGTTATCCTTTCACATCCAATGAAAGAGATATTTTACTCAAGCAAATTCAACATGAAAGAATTCCATATTACAACATTGACAGCACCAAACTCCAAAAGGTTGTGAAATGGTGCTTATCATATAATCCTGCAAATCGACCAACAGTTGATCAATTATTGGAGATGTCATACTTCAAGAAGTACGCTGCTAATCAGACCAGCAGATTGGGATGCATTTCCTCGCATCAGTCTCATGGTGCTTTAATTTTCCGTCCGAGTGTCAGCCACAAGGGCCGCCTTCGCTCTAGGAACTCTCTGCAGCTCGTGAAAAGCATGACAGCTGGCTCCATAATGGTCGAGTCTGATACATAACCTCAAATCAGAGTTCAGTATTTTTTTCCTAGCAACATAAGATTATTTGTTTTTATTATAAGAATGTTTGTCTATTCCTATTGTATTTTGTTAAACTATGCTGTAATTGTTTATTCTCAATGTTTTTTTTTGAGATCAAATACTCTTTAAAGGAATCCAAGGATGAATGTCTAATGATATGCTTGGCATTGACGAATAAGAGAATGTTATAAAGTCGAAACAGCTCAATGAGATAATTTTCATTAATTTCTAACAAATTGTAAAATTGACTATGAAATTGCAATCCAAGAATGCGGAAATAGATATGCTACAATCCGCAAATATTAATCCGCAAGGTAATGCAAGAGAAATCATATATATTTCGGACAAAAACGATGAATATGGAACACAAAATGTGGTCGTTTGAAACTAAAAACATGATACAAAGATTCAGAGGATTGTGCGGCAGGGTATTTAGGGAAAAAGAAAGCACCAAAACAACAAATGAAAAGTTTGACATCAATTATCAGTGCAAAAAATTTCGTGGGGGTCATGTACATTAAATTGTCTATCTATTCACATCATTTTTGTCAAAAATCGTGTCGAATAGAAAGATTCAACAACAATAAATCTAATGATTGAGATCTCTATATATACCTGTCTCTATGCGCAATACATCAATACGCTCCTAAATTACTTAGTTCCAATGTTGTGCTCAAATCGAGCGATTTCAAATTGAAAAACAACTTTTTATCTCGGCTTGACAACACATATGATGTATGACCCTATGTGATTAATATTGTATGCGTATATAACTGGTTTTCTCCATTTGATATGGGTTCAAATATAATGTTTATTCCAACAATACGCCGGTACCATTTAACCCTGTTGATTAGCACTTTCACAGTGCGGTTTCAGTGTTAATAGCCAGAAAATTTGATTTTTGCTGCTGAAAATGTTTCATAGCACATTATCTCCTGAGATTTGCAATAAAGTTCCAAATCCACTTCCTTTGAATAAAATTAATCTATCGCAATCATACTTAATAATACCCAGATAAGATTACAAAATCAGGCAAAACATTGAATTACCATTGAAAAGAACGAAACGTGACAATGAAAGTTGGAGAGAGGATTGGAGGCGGAAGTTACGGCAATATCTTTTATGCCTACAACCCTGCCAACCAGAAGGAGCTGGCTTTGAAAATAGAATCGGAAAAAACGAAGAAATCTCAAATTTTTAATGAATATCGAACATTAAAATCTCTCGCAGGATATGTGGGTATTCCAAAAGTGTATTTCGAAACTTGCTACGCAAACCAAAATGCTTTTACCATGGAATTACTCGGAGACTCTCTCGAAAAATTGTTGGTTAAATGTGGCAAAAGATTTACATTGAAAACAGTGTTGATGCTTGCTGATCAGATGATAAAATGCCTTCAATATATTCACGTGAAGTCATATATTCACCTAGACATTAAACCTGAAAATTTTACGATTGGAATCGGAGCAAATGCATGTGTTGTATATCTAATTGACTTTGGATTATCAAAGCGGTATATTAATTCTCAGACAAACCAGCACATTCCATTCCGCGAAGGAAGAAGTTTTACAGGCACCACTCGTTATGCATCTATTAATGATCACCTTGGTATTGAACAATCAAGGAGAGATGATATGGAGTCATTAGCTTACTTATTCATATATTTATTAAAAGGTAAACTCCCATGGCATGGATGCAAACGTGAGACACTTCAAATCAAGCTATCCACAAGTATTGAAGAACTCTGCCAAGATATTCCTGTTGAATTCTTAATATTTTTGCAAGAAATGAGAAAGCTCGATTTTTATGAGGAACCAAACTACAACAAGTATATCACCATGTTTAGGAATCTTTTCATTAACCTGGGTTACGTTTATGATGATGTTTACGATTGGAATTTGTTACCAGAAGAACCCAAACTCCCACACTTTAAGAATGAAGGTCTTTCTCCAAAGAAAGAAGAATGCACTGCTTATATTATGAAGAAGAAACCATTTTACAGAGAGAAGTACGCTGGTTCATCAAGGTTAACATTTCTTTCATTATCTCCACAGAACCACCTAACGCAGTCCGGATTTTTATTGACTAAATCTCCAGGACACAGACTTACTCTCGAACCGAACCAAACACTACCATTTTTGATACCATTTCCAAAATAATTTTGTTATTGTTTTTGTTTGTATTATGCATTTGATCAAGCCAAATGCTATATATTCATGTATATTATACTAAATTGTTAAGTTTAGAAATAATTGAATTTGAATAAACAGTGAAAGAATAGAAAATGAGAGTGTTTATAAAAACAAAAATCCGTGCTACTGCTGATAGAGGTCCGTAGCATTCGCAGAAGGCGTAGTTTGGAAGGTCGAATTCTGAAGCGTTGGTTTAATCGTGTTTATATTGTAGTTTGCATGTATGCTCTTGTCCACAACTGTCATTCCGTTATCGTCAACTACCTCTTCTGGCTTGTTTTGTTGCGATTCTTCAAATACGTTATCTGGTTTGGTTGGGTATACTTCAGATTCGACACGTGAGATAGAACTTGATGGGTGATTAGATTGTTTAAGTGAGTTTAAGAACGTCTGCAAATCGGTCATTGGACGTTTCGGAGTTTTTTCTCGATGTCTTTGTATTTCTGCGAGTTCTTGGTATTTCAGAGCCTCTTCGTATTGGAGGTTCTGTCTGTATTTCGCTTGTCTCTTTTCGAACAAAACCAATCTGCGATTCGGCGGTGGCTGTGTTGTGTCAATTATCGATTTCTGGTCGCGTAAAGCTTCGAGATGCTTTCTATCTTTGTCCTGTCGGACTTGTCTGTCGATGATTCGATTCAAGACCCTTGGCGCGCGATACATCTGCAAATTTTGACAAAACTGTTAAGATAAATCTTTGCCGTGTAAACAAAAATTTCCTCATGTAAAGTCAAAAATATAAATTGATTCTTTTCGCATGATTATAAGACAAATTCTATATATAAATTCAATCCATTTCCAGTGAGTTATTGTAATACGATCTATATTTAAGTTTGCAGTCATATATCATCAACCATTTTTTTTGATAAAATATCATGCGTCACTATCATGTTTAGTCGAAAATATGGATGGCAAAAGGTTTAAGTGACTGAATTTCTTCATATAATATCGAACAAAAAAGTTTATTAGTCTATAAAAATACAAAAACAACTAATTCATAAAAATTACTTTGTTTGAGAAGCGACCTTTGGCTTGACAACTGGATTTGATTTCGTCATTGTCTTTGCTAAAGCTGATTGTGTTCTAGTGAATGGAGCGCTGCTGCTTTGACTTGCTGTTTTGAGTTTCTCAACTCTCTCATCATCAATAGTATCAAAGTTGAGATGTTTTGCCTTAATGTTATGCTTTTCACACAAATCACCAATCATTTTCTCATATATCTCGATTCTTGCCTGCAATGGCTCAATCTGTTTCTTTCTCTGCCCAAGAATTTCATTCAAGCGAGACTCATTGAACTGAGTGAATGTCTTGATAACTTTGTTATGCTTTTCCATGAGTCTTTCTTTCTTAGTTTGATAATAGTCATTCATTTTTTCTATGTTTTGCTGCTCTTCCTGCTTCTGAAGCTTGTCAGCCTTAGCCTTTTTAGCAATAGCTTCATCGAACTTTCGGTTGAGAGCTAAGTTCTTTTCTTCGCTTCTAAGTTTGAGCAAAGTCACAGAGTATCTCTTGAATTCCGGCTGCAACTCAGAAGGAGTTTGTTCATCAAACTTCTCTATTTCACTTTGTTGCTCTTCCCTCATTGCAGCTGCCTTCTGACTGAACTCTGCTTCATGATTATTGATCATTTGCTGATAATGATCATTTAAGTGTTCAACAAGAGCCATGAGTTCATTCCTCTTGGAAATAAGGTCTTCTATTGTAGCTTTGCTATCTTTGATGGCTGTTTCGCGCTTTAGTTTCGCTTGAACATAATCATGTGCTTCAGCGGCTTTCTTGGCGTCGTAATAATTTGATTTTTCAACAAGATCTCTCTCGAGGTTCCTGAGCTGGAATGACGAAGCTTGAAGCTGCTCGATCGTTGGCTCTGTTTCTATTGGCTTCTTTTCTAATAATGCTTTAGTAAAGTCGTCTAATACTATTTCTTGCTTCGGACGATATTCTTCAGGTGGAAGTGCAGCTCTTGGTGGCTTTGGAGGGTTTTCAGAAACTGTATTTAATCTTTTCATTATATATGGATTGTTCTTAACATTCTTAGGTATTCCTTCGTGTACCTCGCGATAGTTCATTGCTCTCTTTTGCTTTCTAGCTTGATCAACTGATAGTGGCTTTTTAGTTTTGTATAATCTTGGATTTGGTGTCTTAGGTACCTTTTTATTGTTTTCCTTGTTATCTTTTGACTTTTGTTTCATATTTTTGACGATTGGTTCGGTCATTTTATCTTTAATAACATTTTCACGGGGTGAATGCCCTTCAGAGTGTACTGAAAGAGCTTCATTTGATTCGCATGATGCATCTTCTGTTGTAATCATAGTTTCTGTGCTTTGTTTTTGCACTTCTTCATTTTCTTGATTATTGAATTCGATAAGTTTATCTTTAATTTCACCGCTGATGGAGTTCTCTTTGTTGGATCTCCCAACAACAGTGTCTTTCACTGCGGTTGGGAAAAGTCCAGTGTCTTCATTCATGGAATAACGTGTGAAAAGTGACAGCAATGTATCAACATCTTTCTTATTTTCAAGCTTTTGAAGTCATCACGAGACAGAGATACCCGCAAATGACCCATTCGGATCAAGTAATGAGGTTTAAGATACTAAATATTATAATTAATTTTTACAAAGAAAAATTGGTGAACAGGCTACCTCTTAAAACAACATGGCATATGGACTGTTCTTGATTTTGTTGGTTATGTGATCATAAACTTGATCAAGTTCTTGAGCTGTTAATGGTCTCCACTTGATCTCAATCTGCTTATCCCATTCCCACCAAAGGAATGATTTGCATGTAGTTGTAATAACTTCAGAATTAACATTAACCTCAGCAAAGAGCTGCTTGATATCAACATTAACGGTGGTTCCACTTTTTGTGATCGAAACCTTTGTTATGGACTTTTTGGCTGTTCTTGATGAAGGATGTAATAGGTCGATATCTAATGAGAAAGTATTTTCTGTTGTTGCAGCTGTGGTCGAGAAGGTCATCTTCTTGGCCAAATGGTCGGCAGCTTCATTTGTTAAAATTTTGCTAGATTTAAGATAATTTGCAAGTTCGGATAAAGCAACTTTCTTAGATAATGGTGAATAAGCGATTGAATCAGAACCAATGGTAATCGGCGGATTTTCGACATCAGTCTTTGCCTTCACCACAATAAGAAGCAAAAAAGCAAGCATTAGTGGACTTCAATGTCACTTTTTGGTTTTTGACGTCAAGGAAAAGTTATCGACAAAATCTTTTCTCCATCTTTACATTTCTTTTGGGTTTATGCAAACTATCGCATTTCCAATTTATCTACAATGAAATTTTCTCAAGAAACACAAAAATAACTTTGAAATAATTGCAAATTCAAATACCTTAAAATTATCATCCAACCATAACATACTTTTTAAAATCAGGATGTTCACTATTATGTTAAGTTTTCATTAATTTACTATTGATATTATGCTATTTCATGAAGACTGTTGTATGATATATCGAGATAAAAAACATTTTTATTACTTAACAGTTGACATCGCTGATTTTCCTCTATTACGCATAATTTTCTGCAAAGGAGGCAGCTTGAGTTTTCCTTCTATCTTAATAGGTTTAAATTGAGGGATTTTCTTGTTGATAGCTTCTTTCATTGCCTCTGCTTCCTTTTCTTTCGCTTTATTCTTTTCTTCTATAAGTTCTTCAATCTTCTTGATTTGGCTTTGTAATTTCTCATTAATAGACTTGAGAGGACGCTCAGCATGCTCATAATCGGCAGTGAGCTTTCTCATTCGCATATTGAATGTTTGCTCTGCGACATCTGCCTCATTTTCATATTTGGATCTTAACCGCAAAATAGCAGCATCATATGCTTCATTAAGTCTCTTGAATGCATCCTCAGTTTCTTCTGATTCAGCTTTAGCAATTTCTTGAGCAATTAATGCTGCTTCTTCATATCTATGAGCTTTCAGATTAACCATAGCTTCATTACGAAGATTGATCAATTTACTTGAAGGCTTCGTGAATTTATTTCTTGTTTTATCATCATTCCATTTTTCTTCTAATTCGGATGATTCATATAAATAATTACTTTCTATTTCATTCATCATTCGTCTCTTTTCATCTTCTAATTTTTTCTTTTTTTCTTCTAATTTCTGTTTGAGACGTTCCAGCTTATCATTGACCTTTTCCAATCTCTTCTCTAACACTTCATTATTTTCTCCAGCATTTTGTTTTTGGCCATTATGCGATGCTTTCAGGGCGTTTATAACAATCTCCAAATACATGCTCTCTGTGATCATTCTGCCTTTTATGGTTTTCTCAAACACTTTCTTGAGCTCATTCAAAACAATCTTAACCTGCTTATCAAGTGTGTCAGAAAGCTGAGAGCCACATATTGCATGAAATACGAGACTGTCGCGCTTATAGTCAATGATTTCGAGCAATCCAGGCGGTACTCTACCAATATTAGCATCAACATCAAAGTCTTTATCATATTTGTTTGATTTTTCGACATAATTATTGTTCTTAACAACTGGCGAGTTATTTTCTGATACTTTAGGTTGTTTCTCTCCTTTATATGTTTGCTTTGTTGAAACAGAAGTCAAGAACATTGAGTCATGCTCAGACTCAGGGCTGTCTTCAACTTCTTCTGGTTCTTCAACGTATTGCGTAGTTTGCTCCACTGTTTTCTCGACCTTTGTTTCTGATTTTGCCTTTTCTTCAGATTTATGCTTTTTGATCTCTTCTACTTTGGCTTCAACATTCTCTTTGTGTGAAAATGTATATAAAGGTAGTGCAAGACTTTGATTTGCTCGCTTTTTCGTATCTGTTTTAGGTTTATCGCGTTTAATTGATTCATTGAAAAGTCTGTTAAACTGGATGTTCTGTATTTTTGTAGGTGATCCATTTTTAGATCGATGTGTTCTTGGTTTCTTGTTATTTTGTTGCCAAATGAATGGTGAATCATTAGAAAAAGCAGCAAGAGCTTCTTCTAGAGCCGAATTCTTCTTAGGGTGAACTATCTTCTTCTGCTGTTTATGCATCTCGGATAAAGACTTCTCCTGTTTTGGAGTTTCTTCTATTTCTTGCGTTTTTTCTTGATTTTCTTCTGTATTTTCTTGCTGTGGTTCTTCTATTTGCTCGCTTGGCTCTTCATTCACTTCAATTGTTTCATTTTCACTCTTAGAATCTTCCAAATCAACCTCAGTAATTTTCTCGTTATTTTACTTTATAGGGGATATCAAAATTATGAAGGGGAGATAAGACTTTAGTAAGTTAGATAGACATCTTCTTCGTGACCCCCATGAGAGGGAACAACGTAATATTTATTAATTTTTAGACAAATATATGTTAATATATCAAATTAAGATCTAATTAAGGAATTCAAAGCGATTAAGCATGTTTTTGTGGTCACAGAGATACGCATCCGAATTTGATATTGATAAAATATCAAGATATAATGGATTTTCTATATTTTTTGAAAAATATAAAATTATGATAAACTATATGTTCTTATTATCTTGAGAAATGATTAGGAAGAAGTCATATATGCTATATTTATTGATTATTTTGCACCTGTAGCACAATAAAGTTTCAAAGATATAAACAGAAAAATGAGAATTTCTCCATTGGTCATTTGATAGGAATATCATTGATTTATCGATTGATGTGATAGATTTATGCCAATGCCAATATTATATAAAAATGATAAAAAACAAAAAGAAAATGTTAGGGCTATTGTAACTGGATTTATATTGTCCCACATGTTGCAATGTAATACAGCAGTGGCATCCGTGGCAGGTAGTAGCAAAAACTAGCAAAATTTGTTGGAAAATGAAGGTATTTAATGATATATGTTAATGATATATGAATTAGAACTATCACAAGTATTCACTGTAAAATTATCTAACGTAGGTAATGAAAGAAAAAGGAAATGTCCATCATGTAAAAATTTAAACTTTTCTTTTGAAAATAATCGTATCTGTGATGATAAATTTTGAATAACTATAGATAAAACTCAATTTACAATGTGTTGTGACGGATTGAGAAGGGAATAGCTCACAAAAATTAATCATTCAAGTTTTTTATTGCGCAAATTGACTAAACACATGATTTACAATGTAATTTTCAGGTACAATCTGCTGGTATTCAAATTTTACAAAATGTAAAGTCTATAATTCAGAAGGTCCATTGAAATATTTGTGAATAGTTTTCATATTTTTGATGGCCATGCGGCTACTTTTAAACGATACTTAATGATAACAGGCGTTATATATTTCGAGTTTTGTGATCACATGAACTGAATTGATGCTTAATTTGAGGCATTTTCTTTATGTTTTCAAAATTTGTTAAAATGACCGCATATCAACAACGTGCTTTATGCATTTGAGCTTCGCCTGACCTTTTGTAACATAATGTTGGATATTATTTCCTATTATTTTTTATTGAATTATATTTTTAGTAAAAATGTTTAAAATAAACTTAATCACCTTGAAGGCCACACAAGTGTGAGGGCATATGATAGATTGATGAGATTTATTAAAAAAATGTCCAATTCATTATCAAATTATGCTTTTAATATATCAACATAAATGTTATAAAATCGCCATGAAAGATAAATCATTATACATTTTTGTATAATCAATAGTAAATATAACTACAAAAATTTTTCGATGTATATATATATATTAAAGGAATAACAATTCTGGGAACTCGCCTTCGAATTCCATTGCGAAGGTATCAAAATTAAAGAGGAGCTCCTCTGTTTTGTGCACAATATTCTCAGTTGGCACTTTCATTTTCTGTTTCTCAGTTTTCAAATTCTGTATTGTTTTCCCATGTCTCTTAAGGAGCCTGAACCTCGCCTTGATGGCAACGTCTGACCTGCCCTTCATTATCTTGGATATGTTAATCCATTGGCAGCCCATTTTCTTGAAGAGTGTCAAAAGCTGGATGTCTTCTTCAATATTGAAAGGATCTGACTTAAGATCTGGTGCCAAGTACTTTTCATACCTGTCTCTGCACTGTCTAGCATTTTTAGTTTCCATTAACTCAGCAACCGTCTTCCAATCCTTTCCATGTTGTTCCACGTATTGTCTAAGCTTGCTGTCGTCGTTCTCTGTGAATTTATTCTTGGTAACTAAACCAATAGTTCCAAACATCAATAAAAATGCTTTGTTTATTGAATTTTGAGAGGACATTATCGAAATTGAGTGAAAATTTTATGGCTGAGCAAATGATTGGTGTCATTTGAAGGGTCATTGTGTTATAAAAAATAATTGAAAAACCTCTCAATTCATTAAGATTTTTAAATATTTTGAAATTATTGGGTAATATCGATCGAGACAACATACTCTTATTAATCAATACAATAGTGCTCTATCGTCTTTTATTTGACATGTAAAATGTCAAATTTTGACATGTCATGTTACTTAAATTTTTCGATTTTCGCACATGGCTTAATCGTTAATGGTTGAACTATGCACCTTATTGATGCAGGTTTGACTCGCGCGCGTAGCAAACTTTTTCTTTTTAGAAAAAACAATCTTTTGCCTCAAAAATAGTGGATGGGTGTGAGTAAGACCGAGGCGCTTGCAAAGCGCCGAGCTAATGAGAGATACAACTGTAATTGCGCCGAAGAGAATGGCCTGGAGAATTAGCGATTGCCTTCTCAACAACTTTTTTGGCTAAAAACCGGAGCAATTTGCTAAATGATTGAAGAAAACAACTTGCCATGTAAAATGTCAAATATCAAAAGACACTCATTTTTGATAACGATTTGAGGCATGACAAATAACTCTTTGAATTTTGTTCGATTCAATATTGTAAATTTTTGCATTGCTAAAATAGACCAATAAAATGATGAAGTTATTGTTTTTTTAAACAATCAAATTGAATCGAGAGAAGTTTATTTTCACACAATTTCGTTAATATTAACAAATCATTGAATGGGTAGAGATTAGATGCTATAAATATGATTGTGGATGTTTAGATTCCAATATTTTTCATAGATAAATTAAAAAAAAACTTTTGAGGGATTTTTAACAGGGAGGAAATGATCAATGCGTCTATGAATTTGATGGAGAAAATTCAATTATGATGTGTTCCAACTAAGCATTGATTTATACCCTTTCAAGTCTCGGAAATGGAAATTCATCATTTTTGTGAAACTGTTAACAAATTTGCAGGGTTTATAGGATTGCTAGATGTCACAGTGTGTTCAAACACGTAAGAAACAATGAATTTTCATAGACTAAGGCGTTTTATTGTTAAATGTTTAATTCTGGCTTGTCTAAAATTTATACACAAAGTCGGCGAAACTCGTTTTTTAACTCACTGGATTAACTTCTTGCTAAGTTATTGAACCTCAATGTACAAAATCCTGTTGTGCATGATATATTAAAGAATTAGCTAACAAAGTCTATATTTCATTAAAATATTAGATATATCTTGCATCAAAAACATTGATTTGCCATGATGTGCTTTACTCATTATAATATATTATATTCCAATTGTATAGCATTTTTATAACGTAAAATATATTGTTGTCGATGATAAATAGGTAAATCTAATCACAAATATGCTTCTTTAGCTATTTTTCCAAAAAAAGTATTCCAAGTGTTCACACATAAGCTCTGTGTGTTATTCTTCTCAATTTAATAAACTTGTCAAATTTAGCTGCTCAAATAAGAATTATCATTATTTTAATATACTCTTGTAGTTTGTATCAACAGAATACTAATTGGGGATGAATAGCAATCATTATTTCAATCAATGATTAATAATGATTTTTATTTAATAAATCAATTAGTTATATACTATATGATAGCATTCAAAATGATTTGGATTCATCAAATTTCCCAAACATCAATAATTTGGTGAAGATGATTTGATTTAAGGATGTAATGATGAATTTTGCTAAACATACCATAAGAACGTATATCCAATATCATATTGCGTTCGATAATCTTCAAGAAAGTCGATTCCTATTCATTGTTTTCATTGTGATTTTCTTTAATAATTAAAAGCGATTCAAATTTGAGTGGATGAATGGTTATTCTAATAATCTCATCTTCTTTCTGGGCCCTACGCAAGTAGCCCAATGACACTAAATTGTACAATTTGTTGAACTTTTTGTGAAGCTTACTCAAAAGCCATGCAAATAAAAATTTATCGCTTTTACATTCGCTTACAGTTTCCCATATTATGATCTACCTCAGTGTTAGCAGCATTACATATGGTGTAACATATGGTAGTATATCGAAAATTATGCTAATTTTTAATTTTTTGGTATTGGACAGATTCGAAATCGGTCTTGTATCTGTATGTTCCAACAGGAGCCATGAGGTTTTGCACCGGAATAATATGAATTCTTTGAGGATTATGATACAGCGATTAAAATGAACACTTTGCCCTTATTATTGAGCAATTTTGATATACGGAACATGTTAATATACAACTGGTAAACCATATTCTATGAGTGATTAGGAAAATATTAAGATTATTGGCTATTCTTTTTTAATTGGGATTGAATTCATTGATAAACATTCTTGATCATCATAGTGAAAGGAAATAACAGTAAGGCAAAAGATAGGAGATGAAATCTTTTCATTTTATGGAATTAAAAAATGCAATGCTGTTTGAAGTAATAAGCAATGTACATTGCTTTAACATATGATTTAGTAATATATCATAATAATAAAGTTATGAAAAGAATTGATTAATTTCAAATGAATATAATGACTAACGATAATATATATGTGACACCTTTAATGATTAAGATAACAAAGGCATTGTTTTTAATTTACATCACAAGGATTGTTGGTACATATTTTATATAGTATGAATATTTATATCTATGGTTGATGAAAATTAATGGATGCAATGAATGCACACAAACAATGTGCCCAACGTTCTAATGTAGTTTGGGGTTTATTGATCAGATACAAATTAGAGATAGTCATCAATGCCTAATCTATCCATTCTTGAAAAGGTTGAATTACATTTAAAACTATGCACATTGGTAGAAGCAAATTGTTAAAAATACTTATAAATGGCTAAAAAATCATCACTTTTATTTCCTTTCCGATTACTATTCTTTTCAATTTTCACTTTTTTCTATTCAAATTTTATTCATCTCATACCTGTTCATCTCTTCGTTTTCCATTAAATATCATATAAAACAGATCAATAGACCGTACTAATATATACCAAATATAAAGAAATAGATTATTTTTATAAGAATCGAAATTTCAATAGATTTACATAATTAAAATGAAGATAACAAAACAATATAATATTAGTTAATAGAACAGAACAATATGGAACATAATTTTATGTCTCAGGAAAGACAAATATTGATGAACAAACATGTAAACTTTTAACAATGATTTCGAAGCTCAACGCTTCTTACTATGAGTTGCAGGTCTTCATGGATGATAGTCATATATCGAGCAATACTTATAGTCAATGAAGTTCGTCCTGTTCTCGAATTGTATGTGATTCTTTTCATAAAGTTCGGTTGAATTTATGAAGTAATATGCAACCTGGTGAATTTCTTTTGGCCATGTGTTGTTACAAACCTTTGATAGCAGGTATGGGAAAGTTGCTTTGAAGATGTGGAGAGGGAACGGACCACCTTTTTCAAAAGCATCGAATTTGATTGTATGAGTTCCAACGACAAGCATAGACACTTCAAGTACAAATGCTGTTAGGAAAGCTGGATTATCTCTATAGTTAGGAGAAAACATGTATACTCCACTCTTCGCTTGTAAAAACAAGTCATTAAATGCAATAGATCTAGATGTAGACAAAAGGACTTTTGCTGATGCTAAAACCTTTGCAAAATCGAGCAGACTGTATCCTTTACATATTGCCGTTTATACTGAGGATATGCATCGATGCAATATTGATAAATATCATACATGTTTGTCACTATTCTGGGTGTTTATTGATAAAGATATGATTGATTGTTTTGATCGAATGCAGTCCATTATTGCGATAAATAAGTGATCTAAGATCTCTCCATGCGACTTGAAGTGAGTTAAGTGTTTTTAATGGAGTAACTATGAGTAATTCATGAGCATAAATACAGTCCATTGGCAAAATATGAACGTGATCAAGATTGAATCCGCATAGATCAAAGTACTTATATAATGGACGTAATTGCGATCTATTTGTTGGGACTAAATTTATAGAAGGTTGGAAAAATTGTTCTTTTTGATTAACTCAAATAAAAGCTAATTTAGCACTTATAAAATGATGAAATACTGATGTTTGAGCAATTGCTCCATTCATGTCTGAGCCGAGACCTCCGCTAAGGCCAACAGAATTAGAAATATATATATATATTTGATTCGATTGCTGGGGAAAATAGGGTATAATTAATATATTTTTCATAGTTTAGTAAGCGGTTATAGTTAGTAATAGCAAAATTTCCAAGATCGTAAAATCTAAACTTACAATTTACGTCATCTTGGTGGCTGCTAATGTGATATATAGCGATTAGTGCTATTAGGCTTAGAAATAGAACGAGATTCGGCTTCCTGCATATTAACTTACGCCTTATGTCGAAGCTCAAAATAGTTTTGTCATTTTTATCACAAAGTTTTGCAAAAACTAAACATAGGCAGATTTGTGTTCGTGTCACAAAGTTTTAACGCAATTTTTGCTTAAATTCTCAAATTTTAAGCTGGTAATTGACAGTTGAAACAGAAATTTACAAGGTAAACGGAACTTTTAAGTGAATTTTACAGAAAATTTCGTTTATGACCACTTCTACAAAATATTGTTATATTTCATTGTATTTTTCGTCAAGGAACATGTGAATTCAACTATATCTACAATTTCTTATGCTGTTTGTGTTAAACAATAGACTCTCATAAATTATTGCATTATTTTTTCCCAAAAACGACTGGATCTCAATAACAAGCATCAAAACACAAATACATACAGCTAAACGATGTATTGCATATGCAAAAATGTAATTTATGCAAATAAACAAAATATTTAATCAAAAATGTTATAACTTGTTAATTATGACTAAAAAATGCAATTTTAATCATTCAGATATATAGAACATGACAATAGTATATACATATGTAACAAGACCAGGTATGCAAAAATGCCATCAATATTTTGCAGTGATGCGAAAATGAAATTATCAAATTCACTTGAGATAATGATATTCTGTGGAGTTTGGAGGGAACTCCCCATGATCTAAAGCGTAAAAACCAATATGAATTGCACGTTCAACGTGAGTCATGTTGAGTTGAAATGCTTTTTGATAATGTGTGAAGTTATTTGTGAACACAAAATACAGTAAGTTATTATGAAGAGCAAAAGACATGAAATTGAAGTCATTGAAATCTCCTTGAGCAACTACAACAACAGTCTTTGGTTTCATAAATATCAAGTGTGAGAGTCCAGAAGATGAAATAGTGAATAAAAATTTCATTTGTGCATAAAGTGTGACTGCAGAGTGAAAGTTGGTAATCATTTCATCAATCATTTCCCAGTTAAAAGCTGGACGCTCTATCTTGACAAAGCTATAGATTTCTTCCATATTTTCAACATATCTATTGCGTTTGCTACTTCTGTATGTAAGAACGTATCTGTATGGCTGAATTTTATCAAGTTTCAGTGAATCATGAAACATTTTTGATAAGTTTGCAACTGCGCGTCCTTTGTGACGCATATATGATGATGGATAAAGTGTTGTATAAACATTCTTTCCAAAAACATATTGGTTTTGAGCTACTAAAACCATTTGATGATCATAAAATCCTAAGCAGTGAAGCATGTCTTTAATGTAACTTCTTCTGCTCTGAATAAGAATTTTAGAAATATTCCATATTTCACGAGGAATACACATTAAAGGACATAAAGAATCAAGAATAAAATGCCCATATTCAAAACTATGAATATCTCCAACTGCGATAATATGATCAAAGAAACCAGCTAAATAACCAGTTCTATTTCTGTATAAGTTATTAAAGGCATAAATATTTTCCAATCGATACCTGAAATTCTCATCTGAAAGAACCATTGAAGAATCAACATACATGTTTCTCAAATGCGCATATGTTGTAGATAAAGTTGCAGAGTGATTAATAACTTTCTCATATGTATCGAAGTTAATCACTTCAGGATAACACATGTTGAATTTTCTTAAGGTTAATTCATCCAATATAAAATTTTTTGTTTCTAAAGGCATAACATCATAAATCTTCCTTGTTTCAACAAAACACCAGTCAGGAAGAACATCTTTCTCTGGCCCCATTGCCTGAAATATACTTTTCAGGTGCCACTGTGTAATCTCGAGCGAAACTTGCTTATTTTTGTTCATAGGGCCAAAAAGTAGACTTATTATCCAGAAGGGAATGATGAAGAGCAGTTGATATCGGTATTGGACCGATGTTCTCCGTGGCCGTGCCATCATTAAATTTTTGAAAAGTGACAATCCTTCCTCTAACGAGTTAATCAGACTGATTGTGACATCTGAGACCGCAACAATGAGTGCCATCGCCACAACACACCAGAAATCGAGTTTCCGCGTTCGACAGTACAGTTCGTGTCAAATTATCAGTTCTGCCTTCCATGGCTTTGATTGTGAGTAAGGTGATAGAAGGATGCATTGAAGTTGATCACAATCAATTGAGGTTCAGATTTTTATCTTTGAATTTATGGAATGATGAAGATTGAAAAATAAAACCTGTTTCAAAATAATATAGTTTTAACAAACAATATGGGGCAACAAAGCCCCATGAAAATGGTTATGAAAGCTGACCCGAGAACATGTTAATAGCAAAAGATTCTTTTAAACTGACAGATGAACGTGTCTGGTTCATCACGAAATATGTAGCTCTGTTTCCTTTACCTTTGAGGAAAACTCCTCCTCTCTCTTCGATTATAAAATTACAACCTGCAATTAATTCTTTCGTTTCTTGAGAAATCTGAACTCTCCCTGGTATGTCTGTGCTTTGGAGTCTAGCAGCGATGTTAATTGGATCATCAATGATATCGAATGCTGGTTTGTCGCCATTTCATGGTAGCTTGGAAGGATGAAGTTGGTGATTTGTTAACCTAACATTTGGTCAGCAGTCAAACCAAGGTTTTCTGAGACTGATGGATTAATGATTTCAACAACGGAGTTCTGGTTTGTAATGATGATGCACTCATTTGCTCCGTAGAGAATAGACTTAGATATTGGCATTTCTTCCGGCTCTGTGTTTTGCTTGAATCCTCTGAAGAAGTTGATTATGTCCTTATTATCTATGATCGTCTGCGGTGGAAGTCTCTTGATAAAAATCAGAACCATGCGATAAAATTCTAAAACATAAAATCTAAAGACAAGAGTCATCAAGAGTGAGATAACTGTGATGAAAATACCAACAATCATGGTAATAATTGTAGTAAGGATCTTGGAATCATAATTTGTTTCCATAATACTTGCAATCTTGTTGGAAATACCGATAATACCTGGAACAAGTGGATGAAGTTGACAGTGTATTCATCATCAAAAGCACCACCAAACTTTGATGGATCATTAATAATATTCGTTACCATGTTTTCAAACATGACTAGAAGCTGACTAACCGAGTAGCATGTATACATATCATGAAGTGTAGTTGGGTTGTAGCCAAATTCACATGGGTTTCCGATTTGAAGACTGTCTAATTGACTATTCCATCCGACATTCTTAGTAACAGTGCTGTTACCATTCATAAGAAGGTCATTCATGCTCATGAGCATGTCCAAGCTGGATTTAATTCTGTCCTTAATCTGAGAAACATTCTTAACTGACTGAATTATGATGTGACCCGAGAAGAGAATGAACTGGATGACGTTATTACCAATCTCGTTAGCTAATATATTCTGTTTGGCTGAGAAGAAGTACCAATAAAGCAAGTTTATGCAATCTTCATTCGATTTCATTGTATTTAACGCCATTAAAACAAATACAATGCATACCAATATAACAAATGTAAGGTAAATTGCATTATATACAGTACGAGGGTTTGATTCTTTGATTGTTTGGGCACTAGAAATTTGGGAATTTTGGACATAATCGGTTGCAAGAGGTTCTTTTTCCTGCTCTTTAACTTTATTAGGCACAGAAAGAAGGATTTTCAGGATTTTATTGCACATTCTTCTGAACACAACAAAAATTATTACAAATGGAACAATTGCAATCAAAAAGATACCAATGATTGCGCCAATCATTATCAAAAGGAAAGTGAACTTATAAGAGTTAGCATATCCAAGGTTATACTGCATTATGTTGTCTAAAACGTCCATAGAATTATCATTAATTACAAACATGTTGGCCATTAGACTACAATAGTTCTCATCTGTGAATAAATTCTCTGGGTATTGGTTTTCGTTGTACAAACCGGCAATATGATTCTGATCATAAATCATCAATATAATTTGGTCCTTGAGTGAGGCTGGAACGTTCTTATATGGTTTCCCATCTTCGCAAGCTGTGATGACGCTGTCAGATCTCAGTAATTTAGCTGACATTGAGTATGCAGAATAATGAGAAGCCAAGCCTGAAGAATATTCAGCCAATTTAGCGGTAGAATCTAGTATTTCATTAAGTCCTATGTGGCTATCTATAGCACATTTGAAAATTGACTGTGCAGCTGTTAAATACGGATCGATGAGGGGATGGAAGTACTTATTATCGATATAAATATTACCCAAATGAGCTTGAGAATTATTGTAATATCCCATCTTTGAAGTCCATTCAACAATTGAGAAGAAATTAGCATAATGCAGATAAAAGATAGAATTTCACATAGATGAGAGGTCAGCATAGTTGCTTCTGCGCCATATTAACAAGGCGCTTGTAAGATAAGCAAATCCTATGAAAATTGTCATTTGCACTAAGAAAATGATAATTGCAAAGAACGTAATATATTTTGCATGTCATGGTTGTGAGTCTGCAATGCTATGAAAAAGGCTTAATAGTACTTCTGAGTGCTTCAATATTCTTTTTCCGACTTACTCTTCATTTTCAGCATCAATATAGATATATTTATCACCTCTGGGCTTTTCTATAGTGAGTTCTGTCTGTGATCCTGTCTTTAGTTGATTTGGTTCGATGAATAAATTAATGAAGTCAGAATTTTTGCGTTCAATGTTAGCAGAGTTATTAGATTTTGCGCTGGAGTCCTTCATAATCTTGCTTCCTTTAATATCAAGGACACCATCTTGAAGATACTTCGGGAATTTAAAGACTAAAAATCTGAAAGATGTATCAACGTTGAAGTTCTTTCCTTCAAGGATTTCGTCAGCATTAATTGCCTCATGTATAGCCTTAGAGAAGTTACACTGCACCTCAATCAAAAAGTTCACATATTCATTAATATATATTCGAAAGTTGTATTTGTCTCTCTTATTCTAGTTTTGATCGATGTAGTCCATTCAGAGTATAGCGCTGGCCTATCCCAGAAGTTCTGTATAGCAATTCTACACTCATCATTCATCGCTTTGAGTCGATTGTAAGTCTTGATTGTGTCTTTGCTATTTGACGAGAGTCTTCTTGTCTTGATTTTCGATATCTGATAAATCAGAAATCGGTTAATATATGTTAATTTTGGTCGTGATATTAATTTCTTGTAAAGAACATTTAACTTTGTTGATTCAGATGGGAAGTATATGACAACCTGAAACAGAATTGAAAGTATTCCTTCGTCGTTGTGCGCGTTATTTGTAATATAATCTATAAGACTTCCATCTACGAAATAATCACATATTTCGGCCATGCCAACCACAATATACATCATGGCTGTCAGGGAGTTCTTGCATACGTCTAATTCATCAAAGTATTCATTAAGATCAGGGATATCGTCCTGGAACGATAATTCCTCATTCAATCTGAATACGTTTTTTGAAGAAAAGTCGTCCTGCCAAATATGCTACTATTGATGCAACAACGAAAAGGATGAATGTGTAGTCGTAGTGTAATGATTTGATAGCGTATAGAACGAATAAATTGATGTCTAATAAAATCGTTACGAAAGTAAAAGCAAAACACGTTGGATTTAGCCAGAGTGTATAGAAAGGAATAAACATGATTCTGTAAGCTATGTATGTGTCGAAGCAAATGTGTATTATCGCTAAAATTATATAAAACCAATCTGCGAAAAATCTGAAAATTGCAGAGACAAGGAGAAGTAATGATGTCATTACAAACCAGTACATGACACTAGAATGGTCATATAATTGGAATGAAAGGTTTGTTAAAACAACTGATCGAGATTTCATTAGAATCGTATTGCAGAAAGTGATGATAGTAGTGGCATAGGATATCAATCCTAGTATAATTTCTGCGACGTATTGTAGTCTATATTTGTATGCAATCGATGTAATACCATGGGATGCAACGTAAGCCGATGGAACTATAAACAGCGGCGTAATAACATCGACAAGTATAACTGTTGGGTAAAGAAACATTCTTGGTAAAGTAAAGAATTTTGAGTTATAATATATCATAAACGTTATCCAAAAAGCATCAATGCATGAAATTGCAAAGCAAAGATATGCCTGTGACATGTGTGTATTGTACATGTCAGTTGGATCCTGGAAATTGAAGATTTTGATGATAAAAATTTAAATTCCTCTTGAATTCGATGTTAATCTTTCAAAAGGTTCTGCAAATACCCATATCCTAATCAGTAGAATCTGCATAGATATGAAGATTGAACACAAGCTTGCGAACCACTCGGGAAATTTCGTTCCATGCATGAATTGGTCATAAAGAGGGAATATCCGATCTATGATTTCAGTCCTCGTTTCGATGAGCTTCTCTGTCTTGTCTGGTTTGCTGTTGATATGTTGAGTACCAACAGAACCTTCGACGGAAGCCATTTAAGTATTAAAAATTTTTTCTATCAAAAAGATTTGCTTATAGGCATACTGTGGAAGATATTTGAGCTATTTTATAGAAAAGTGACGAAGTTAAAATTTCCCTATTAAGGGACAGTGAACTAACCTTATTTCTCACTTTTTGTTGATGGTCTATTCCAAGTTAAGCGAGAAAAGTTCACTTCTGATTTACAAATATATTGGAAAATTTGTTCAGGACCTGATGCTAAGCATGTGATATTTTATCAGCAAAACCTTTTCCGACATTAAAGAAAAAATATTGAAATTTCATCAAAATGATTGCCAATTACATGTGTGCTCTATGATAATGCTATCTACTGTCTTTTACATCGATATTGATATTTAATATTATATTTTGCTTTGTAATCATCGTAAAAGCAGAATTATATATTATATTCATATTTGCTGGTAATTTGTTAGTATTTCCTTTGATTTACTTTATATTTGTAAATAAATGATATTGAATTCTTTGAATATCATGGTTTTATGAGAATTTATAGAGCTGCTCGGGATTGCTTTAATTTCTTAATAAGACTCATCATGTAAAAAAAACTGGAGAGCCAAATAATTATGCTTCCAAGCTGTGAAGATTATTATTATTATATCAAGAAACTGCATCGAAAATTCAATACAGAGTGTTATAACGGCATAAACACACTTATCGGTTGCAGGTTTGAATCAAACTTCATAAAACTTTTTTTCAAAATATATAACAGTATAATTTCCCCGCTAAAATTTTAGGTTTAGTGTTATGACAATGCATTCAACAAGCGATAAACATGAAACAGATATGATATTAATTAGGTTGCAGCAGAACTTACTAATGCATATTTGCGTGTTATCCTGAATTTGTAATTTGCAATCTAACTTTCATATTGATTAATTTTAATTAAAACTTATTGATATACATATCATACTATTTATATGACCATTTGACAAGATGAAGAGTATCTATTACACAAAGATACAACTCAAAATTATCATAACAAAGAATGATTCGCCAGAACAATGTATATTGTAAGGGACGCTACTTAATAGCAAGAAGTTATGCAACAACAATATAGCAAGAAATCAGGAGATAAGTAAAAATAAATGTGTTAAAAAATAAAAGTGCATTTTTATCAGATATTTTGATGTAAATATGATTTTCCATATAATTTATACATAATATTCAAGAAATTTCAGAGAGCCTAAGCTATGCTGGTTATTAAATACCTAAAATAAATTGAGAAGCTCTCGCCGGATATATGGCTCAATTGCTAAGTCTTGGAAAGATAGATAACAATCATGACATGGTTTGATTCAATCAATCCATCTTTTTTTGCTTTTTTTGAATATTTTCTTTCAAATCATTTTTTATTGTACATTGTCATTATTAACATCAAAATATAACATGTATTAGCATGCACTTCATGTACACCTATTGTGTTAAATTAAATTTGGCACCGACTCATACGTTCTTTCATGATATACTCGACAACGAATGTCAATCATTAAACTTGATTATGCGAATTTGATGGCCCTATACATGAGCAACATGACCAAGGAAATGTGTTAACCAATCAGGTATAATCATGAAGTTGGCTTCAGATAAAATATGTCGAAAATATTCAAAAAAAGCAAAAAAAGATGGATTGATTGAATCAAACCATGTCATGATTGTTATCTATCTTTCCAAGACTTAGCAATTGAGCCATATATCCGGCGAGAGCTTCTCAAGCTATTTTAGGTATTTAATAACCAGCATAGCTTAGGCTCTCTGAAATTTCTTGAATATTATGTATGGACTACTATCACCTATGGGGATGTCACAAAATTCCGCTCAGTTTATAGACCAATTACTCAATATCAAGCAAAACAAATTTTAGGTTTTTACAATTTCAAAGTGTTTTCCTCTAATTCTTTGTATAAAATCTTTTAAATGCGATGATGATTTCATATTTGGAGAAAAATTTTCTAGTGAAGAGACCACTGTCCACACTTTGGTTTTTCAGTTCAAAATTTTCCTCCAGAATTGCTATCAGGAACATGTTGTAATATGGATTTTGAACAAATTAAGCTTTTTTGAACGTTAGATCCTTAGAAATTTTCAAGCGACGATATGAAGGAAAAAACGTGAGAAAAATGCTCATTTTTCATTTTTTCATCAAAAGTTTTATTTTCCAGATCCGAGGTGCTCATTCGCTTGAGATATTATAGAGGAAAGTATGTATGAAAAATAGCTAGGAGAAATGTTTTTGTATCTTGAGAAAAAGTAACTTTTATAAGCGCACTTTGAGTAGTTTACATCAATAAGGTTAGTTCACTGTCTCTCCCTTAAAATATTCAACTTTTCACTGAAAAATAAAATTCAGATTATGACGCAAAATCCATTTATATACATGAAAATCGCGGCAAAAATTAAATTAGCTAGAATATATACCTTTATTATATAAATCGTCCAAATGAAATCGAATCCATAATTGCAACAGGATACAGTTTCCATATTTTATGTTAAAATATTTTTTATGATCTGCAACGTGCTTCAAGTGATTCAATGCAGTGCAAAACATCATATTATATATAACCATAGCGTTTGAAAGGATTTGTGGGAAAATGTTGTTGTAAATCTCATTTTGAGGAGTCCGCCACAAAACATTACAGGTACCTTTTCCATCAAAATCCAACTTGTATCTATGATCATTGTGCTATGCCATATATGGAGACTTGATTAACACCCCATAATTCTTAATTTTCCATGGGATAATTTTTTTATCTTTCTAATATCTCTATTGCTGCCTGCGTTGTTATGCCTTTCCAAATGGCATTATGTTTTGCAGCATTGATCGGTCTGACAATAGGCGATAACACAATTTTTATTTTTTACTCCTATTATCATAACATCAGGGTTATAAGATTGCATAACCAAATTGTCTACTTCTTGATGAGAAGCACGAACACTAGTGTCTCTCTGTTGAACTCAACACTTGGAACTATAATCAGAAATTACTTTTGTTAGTTCATCAAATAAATCATTGTGCTTCTCCCGCTCATCGTATGAGTCGTAGTGTTTTGCAGAGAATTCAGCTCAAATTTGACAAATTAGGAATTTTCGAAAAAATAATAAAGGCTTTGCTAAATTAGTGAATTATTAATAGTTTATTCGAGGACTATCTGATACTACAACAACTAGAATTTAAAATGTAAAATTGATTTCGTATTAAATTATTAATGATGGGTTTGGAATTAGTTATCTGATTCATTGGAATTATCTGAGTCACATTCAATGTCTTCAGCTTTCTCAAATACAACATCTTCCATCTTGTTATCTGATTCATTGGAATTATTTGTAAGAGGAGCAGCCTTTGGCGGTGGAGCTGAGGCTTGAAGCTTCAAAACTGTGTACCAAATGCAGCAAACCATGGAGATGCATAAGCCGATGATCTTCTTGATAAACATCTCGCGGGTTTCTTGGTCCTTCTTGAAGAAAATAATACCGAAAATAAAGATCAAAATCGATTTGACGTGGCCACAAACTTGGTATGTCACAGCAGATGTATGACCGATAAGACAGAAGGAAGCAATGTTAACCAAACATGCAATCAGGCCTGTAGAAAGGATAACTGGGATAGTTTCAATTGTCAAATCTTGATTGAATATTGAATTATCGCCATATGATTCAAGAGCAAAGCCAACGATCAAAGCAACGATGAACTGTGGGAGAGCTGTAAGGTGCTGAAGCTGTGGTCCGTTCAAATTGAACTCGTTTTGCTTCGATCCGGTATAAATCTGGAAAAGTGAAACGCAGGCAACAGCAATAGCGGCAATGAAGGAACCTTTGATGTTAAATTCGATATCGTTAATGGAAAAGATACCAATACCAACAAGAAGTGTTCCTAATGACATTAATATCGGAAGAGAAGTCTTTTTTCCGAAAACAAGGTAATCGTAGACGACCATGAATGGGACACAACAAAGTTTCGAGAGTTGGTAGAAGCCGACTGAGTTCATTTGAAGATTAAAATTCATAAATACGACAGCGCCAACGCCGATCGCGCCCATTTTCCATTTTTCGAACATAGGCATCGTTGTACCACGCTTGAAAGCGCCACAACGGCACATAACTTCGAGTAACAGCCATGTTGAGAAGAAATGATAAGCTGTAAGGAGAGTAAGCGACGTGAAATGGTAATTGTCCATGACGTGCTTGTTTGTAATGATAATTACGGTCGATGAGAGGATACTTGTAACGATCCAGCCTGCAGTTGCGAGCTCAAAAACCATTTTGAACCATTCAAAATAGAAATTATTGATAACTAAGCATTACTATACATATCTATTATAGTTAATACGAAGACGACAAATAACCTTATTTAAAGGTCAAAGTTTTTTTTCATTGGGTTCAGTTGATACAAAAAGTAATAAATGACACAGAGACAATATTGCGTTTATGATTCTGATCGATTATTGAGCATGAGTAGATCATGAAAACACGAAATATCACCTTTTTATGAGTCCAACACATGTTATTGCATCATTTGCATTTATGAGACAAAAAACTTTGAGATTTCGAGATATTATTCCAAAAATTATAACCTATCACTATGATAGATCATGACTCTGAAAAGACAATATCACCGCATTGTCTTACGATTAACCTTATCGCTCTTTTAGAGTTTTTCATCATAACATGATAGTTGTCGAGCGTTTGTCGCACGAAATGAACTTGCCTGTGAAATGCTATGAAATTTAATGAGATTCCCCGCCAACCAGTTAAAAAATTGTTGATTCTTCTAATATCTTTATATATTTGATTTCCGACTTATTTGAATAAAAATAACAATGAGCTACTAATAGAACATAATGCCTATGACCTGTATAAGAGTCGTGGTATTAAATGAAAAAAAATACACATAATTATCATCGATGGAAGTTGTGAATTATTGTGTTAAGCTTAAAGTACGTGAACAGATCTCCACGCACATCATATTGGCATCATCAAAGGCATTGTGACAAGATAATCGAGGGGATCAACGCACTAGTGAATCATTTTGAAATAATAAAAGTGACAAATATTAAATGGGGGAATGCGTTGGCAAGCTGAATTCAGCTTTTAGCCGACTATTTTCCTTCATTGGTTCCAAAATAGAGTTTTTGACATTTTTTGTGTCAACAATTCGCTGTTATTTCCAAGATTTATTTTCTTTCTCAATAGATTACGATCTTTGCGAGTTTTCAGAAGAAAATGAGGACTTCATGGAGAAGTCCAGAAAATTTTTAGATAAATATTCGGTATTAGAATTAACGCAGATTATAAATCAAACAACATTACCTTCCAGACTACAGCAACTCGGAATTGATGATTGGTATGTAGAGTTTGACCTAAATGATCCAATCACGCATTATTTATATGTACGTGCGCCTATTTGTAAGGAAGACGAAAAATTTATTGCCTTTATGGCTGCCTCCCTAAATCAAAAAGACGGAAAATACGATTTATTTCATGTCAGGTGGTTTGCCCTACAAAATCCTTTGGGAAACTTTACGAATAAAAGACCGAGATTGCCTGGTCAGAAGTATCCAGGAACAGGTTTTGGCCGAGAGTGCGTTAGACTCACCTACTACCTTGCACGGAAAGCTGGCCGTGACGGAATATTAAATTCTCCAGAACATTTTCACAACGCATATATGTACGACTTTTGCTACTTCGTCGATCCACAACAAGAAGGGTGGTTTAAACGCCTTAAGAAAGATTTGCAAAATGACATTAAGACCAAAGGCCTCGCTATGGTAAGTTGGGCAATATATCTTGGTTATTTACGCGAAAAGGGCGTTCCAGTTAAGTGGGAAATGAAGGAGCAGGCTATGCCTATTTCTCTTCGCTATTATGCTGTCTTTTTTTTACCGAAATATAACTATGTTATGGAAAAAGCAAAATACGACAGCGGCCCCTTCACCATCGATTGGAAATCTGCGGAAAAACAATGTTTGGATAAGATACTTCTCAATAATAATGAAAAATCACAATAGAATTATGTGTGTCCATATTAATATCATATCAATCACTACCATCAACTCGCCTATCTCCTTCACTCTCTTTATGTTCAGTATATTATTAGTAAATGTTTGTTTAAGTAAAATGTTCAACTTCCCTTTTTAATTCAACCATGCTAACCTGAATATTTAAGCACTGCTTGATGTAGACATTATTCATATAAAATATTGTCAACTAGGAATTTAAAGATATTGTCGAAATTTTTTAAAACTCATATTTGACCTTAAGTATCGTGGACAATATCTATAAAATGTCATATAAATGCTGCACTTGATGTCTCTGTGCATAAAAGATGAAAAAGGAAAGGTCAATTCAAATTATTGACTGAGCTCAGTGAATTACCAAAAAAATACAAATGGGTTCGTCTTCGAGCTCAGCGATTCCTAAAAAGTCTGGGAATCACGCTCGAAGCCACCCGAACGTTCCAGAAGTCGAAAATAATTCAGAGAACGTCATTGATATTCAAGATGATCTTTTCGCCGCAGAAGTTCAGCATCCATTGTTAAGGACCGGTTTTGCCGGGCAGTGGACTGTAGAAACATTCGTAGGAAATCATCCAGCAGAGAGAAATTGCCAGTTTTCGGTCTTTTCTCAACAAAGAAACTCATTATTAATTGGTTATGGCCAAGATACTTCAGGAAATGCCCTGAATGATGTCTGGGAGCTCAATTTGAATAACAAGCAGTGGAAGCAGCTCCACCTTTCTGGGGATATCCGCCAACCTCGATTATCTTCGTCTGCTTGCATTCTTGATAACATGCTCTACATCTTTGGTGGCCACATTGAAAATACATATTTAAATGATTTACACTCGATAAACCTCGACACTGGCAAAGTTACGATTATCGCGACACAAAATGAACAACCTACACCTCGCGCTTCTCCAATCATTAGTGCCTTTGACGACCGGTTGTACATTTGGGGAGGTCTAAATGACTTCTGGCCTGATGATTTACATACTTTAAATTTAAAACTGGGTATTTGGGAATTAGCAAAACCAGGATTATCGGGCAGAGCTAACATACCAACAGCAATTTACAAAAACTGCGTTTATGGTTATGGTTGCTCAAGATCTGGAGGTTTTATTGTTATCGACTTAGAAACTGGCACTGTTTCTATCAAAAAAGCGGATGGAGAAGCTCCCCCATCAGATATAAATGCAGGCGGTATGTGTTTAGTTGATCATTTCCTCATTTATTTCGGTGGAATATCAGAGAACGAATACATGCTTGTATATGCATGCGATTTACACAGAATGAGATGGTTCCCATTCTGGATTAAACCGGATGGAGAAACTGTTTCACAAAATGACGGATATACTGATGAGAAAGGACTCTTCCACCTTCCTAATATACATAGCTTTAGCTGTGCATATTGTGAAAACAAACGCGAAATCATTTCGTGCCTGGGAATTCCAGCACACGATCCTCCAATGGTTTCCATCTTTTCAATTGGTGAAGCTTTATCTGTTTTGCACTTGAGGGATGATTTATTAGATGCACTATCTCCGCATCAACATTGATTTTGTTTCTGTTAAATTAAATATGTCGTTAAACTAAGTTCTATTATATAAGCTTAATAACATTAAATTTCTCGAACATTGGTCATAGCACTTCTTGCATCACATTCAAATTGTTACATTTTCTTTTGAAAACAAAAGATTAATTGAAATTTCAAAAATTCTATATACATTCAGCTTTAAAATCAGATAGATCATATAGCATAACACATAAATTACTCGCATTCACTGATTAAATAGATTAATATCGAGAGATATGAAATTTTATAATTTAAACTCGATAGACATCCATAATCTTGAAGCATATGTTAATAATAATACCAGCAACACATGATATAGCGAAAGAAACAAAAGACAAAGTCTTCGTCCATGTCGGAGGCTTGAAATCTTTCATATCATGTGTTAACTTATCTTCGGCAATTAAGTCTTCTACGACAATGTAGTTCTCCTTTCTATTCTTAGTGACAATCCATTCCCAAATAAAAACAACAATTGCAGCAATAATGATGATGATCTTCAACACAATCATAATGATAAGAAAAATAACAATCATCTGGATGATATCACGAACACCAATAACATTCTGGTAAGCATGAATAACAGGAACAAGAGCAGCTTCATTGAGAACAATAACAAATAATATTGAGTTCAAGACCAGGTACTTGATGAGCTTAGATCTTCTTAAGTTCTTTCTCAAGTAGCAGCAAACAACAATGATCATAATCAATGGAATGAAGTTGCACATGAATGCAAGATTGAATGTGATAACAGCTCTTCTGAGTCTGAGAACACTATCAAGGGAGATCTTCTTGAGTTGAACATATGGGGTATAAATACCAGTGACATCGCCATTTTCGTTGTAACTGAAGCTAATATGCATTGAGCCTGCATGGGAATTCTCTTGATTTAAATCAAAGCGTGAATAGAGGTTTTCTTCTGTTACGTTGAATTGAATATAGTCGAAAAGGATTTGGTTGGCTAATTTGTCTACAAGAATCTCATCGTATGGCATCAAGGCTGTATAGCTCATGAATCCATTGTGGATAATTCTTGTGTTTCGATAGTATCCATCTAACTTTGAATCAATAATTATGCTATTGTTAGTCTCATCATAAACGCCCCATAAATGACGAAGAAGTCCTTGAGAAATATGATAGTCACCAGCAACGTTGATCATGGCAATAAAGCTCCATCCTAGTTCAGGAATGATTGAAACTTGAGCTGTCTGTCCAATTGTGTTTCCTTGATGTTCGTATGCTCGAGTTCTATTGACGTAGAATTCTATCCACATGCCATGAGCGATTCCCGGCCCATCTTTAGCCGGTGTCTTTGTCAGCTGGTAGAACTCGTTGAGTGTTTCCTCCTTTTCGAAAAGAGGCGATTTGACACCTTTAATTGGTGTGATTGCGTTGACGAATTTATGGAGATCATCGATGGGTGAAAGAGCAGAGCCAGCAGGATATAATGAGATGGAGACATTCTTGACCTTAAACAGAGCTTCTCTAGATGTTGTATATCCTTTTGCACGCTTTTTCAAAAGACTTTTGGCGATATCAATACGCGATGGGTCAATTGAAGTGTGGTTCATTCCCAACACATCAAAAATGTTCTTTTTCACATAATCAATGTAGCTCATTCCTGAAACACATGAAACTATATAGCCTTCCAAAGATACACCAAAGTTAGAATAGCCAACAAACTCTCCTGGACGAGCATATTGACGAGGTTCATAACGATGAAGCATAGCGACTAAATCAACAACTTGCTCACCCGAGCGGGTAAGAGAGCCAGTAATTTCGTCCCATCCAGCATCGTGATTCATGAGATTTAAAATCGTGATTGGATCTTTGTATGTTTTGCGCTTCAAAAACTTTGCACCAATGTGTTTTTCGATGTTGTCTGTAAGATTTAACTTTCCTTTCTCGTATAGTTGCATGATTGAAACATGTGTTAACAATTTTGTAACAGAGCCCCATTCAAACAGGGTCTCTTCGGTAACGTTATACTTATTATCGTAGTTTGAATATCCGAAGGCTGTCTGAAAGACAGATTGGCCATCTTTCGATATCAAAATTGCGCCTCCAGGGATCGATTTGGACCCATACTGCTTATAAATGTCCGAGACGATGTCTTCGATCATTTCTGTCGGAACACCACCAGGTGTTTCCAAACAAAATGTTCGGGAAAAGAAGAGGAAAAAATTCATAAATCAATTACGATAATTTTTGATTCAATCATTAACCTTTTTATGAAAGTAAATATGCTGGATATAGTAATTAGTGCAAAATGTTTGAAAGTTGGTGAAAAAATATCACAGAAAAATTGACATAAATTTTAAAAAAGTTTCAGCAATCATCCAATGCAACACCTATAAGCTATATACTCGTTCTTGCTCGGAAAAATAGCTGGATGTAGTTTCTAAATTCATGATTCAAAATAACTCGGTAAAATATTAGTGCGTATATGACCATAACTCCTAATACTATATATAAGAATGGTAGTGGAGTTGATATTTATGTACAATGCAGCAATTATTGAAGAAGATAGAATGTTTTATGAAAAATCATGGCGTATTCTCGAGCAGCGAGTAAACAACCTCTGCTTGCTATCTGCATGTGAAATGGTAGTCATAAAGCATTGAATACTTCATTATTGATTAATTCTGCGATATTTTCAAGTTGTATCAAGATAAATAACAAGCACCAATGGAACTTCATTTACATTATAACCTTTGGATTGAAATATCTTCGTTTTGTGGCATAAGAATGCTTTGAGCACACTTATTTGATTAAAATGAAATTCTGAAAAATTCGGATTAATATTGCATTGAAATTAATAAAAGTGAGAAATTGAATCAAAACAAATCGGAACCATTTCAAACTTTTAGTCAAGGATATTAGTGAACAGTATTATTACATAATTTCATTGACCCTATCAAAAAGCAAAAATGGCACTCTTTGGAGCACGCAGATATAACAAAGGACAAAACCAATCTGCATTGGCTCCTGATAATTATCATAGTGTGCTACACTATCTACTGCCCAGAATACCCTCATTCAGTGTTTAAAAATAGGATTTATCCATTAAATATTACAACTGGCTGAATTTTCTTCGGAATAGTTACGATTCCAAAGATCCGATGAAGATATGTCCCTTGGTATAGTTTTATGAGAGATATTATACAAGAAAATTATCATCAAGCGTATTTTATTTGCCCAAAAGTTAGAGATTACAGAAGATATAATTTTTACCTCATAAAAGATTCTTCAATATGAAGAATAAGATTCCTAAAAATCATATCGATGATCTTAATAGAATGGTAAAAAGATTGACTGAAGCCCAATATGTTAAGCAGCATGAAGAAATTGATTGGTATTGGACTTTAACGGATGATGTATCGATCGATCCCTGCGATTAATAACACGTTAGCTAAAATATCAGAAAAAAGAGACCCAAGAAAAGAAATTATCATATTAGGCGAATGCGTTGGAGCAAATTGGACTATCATTAACAAAACATACTTACAAGGAGGCGTGGGCTATATACTTTCACGCAAAGCAACTTTAGAGTTTCTCAATATTGATTATGCCGTTGATTGGTTTAAAGATGCTCCATATCTCGATGATGCCGCGTTTAGGTTATTTATAGATCATTTGAATCTAACAATGGAAGATGTATCAATTCATCAGTTCCATGGAACAGAAATCGGATATCCTTTTGATCAGACAACTTTCGAAGCAAATATCAACACTTGCCCAGAATCTTACGTCCCGATCAAAGACTGTCCATATGGTTCGACTGACTTTTATCCGCTTCAAGATTTAAGTGCTCTTCATATCAGTAAGGCTGATGTCAATATTCGTGAATGGGATAAAATAATGAAAGTAATGAAGACGAAAAAGAACATATATTATTATCATCATACAGGTTTCAATATGACTTTCTGTACAAAAGATTAATATTTTAGATTGTTTGTTAGTAAAATGTTAGTTAGAAAACAAAATTTCTTGGAAAGAAAGTCAGAATAGAAAGAAAACAATTTTTTTTTGGAAAGTAAGTTAAATTATAGAAGGAAAAGTTAATTATATATATAATAGGTAAATGATGTTTTTTTTCTAAATTAGTAATTGAGGCTTGAACTGTTAATGACATTTATTAGTTTTTTTTTTTTTAGTTTCATGACTCTTCTAATTTTTAGTGCAATATTATGAATAAAAAAGAAAGAACTTTGAGAATATCGAATAGTGTTTTGGCATTTTTGATAGCTACAAAACAATATACAGAATGTATATATGAATTACATGGAATACATATATTAATTAAAATAGCTAATTCTTCAATAATTAGATTACAAACACAAATTGTTCCAATACATTTCCATGAGAATATTATTTGGAATGTACAATATGCATTTGGCAACATGAAGCACGTACAATGGAGCATATTGATTTAAGGGCGAACGTACACCCATAATATGCTTGTTTTAATGTTGATTCACAATACCACCATGACTCATGGTGACCATGAGGAAGAACATAAAATATTAAAAATTATAGAGAAAAGAATTCATAACATCAATTTTGGGAAATCTTTTGGAAAGATCAAGTTCGAAATTCTCTCGTTCATTGAGTCTAAAAACACGATTTTCCTTCTTCAAAAAAAGCTATTTCTGAGGTCTACATATGGGAGTACGTTTCCCTTAAACCTATTTTATACCTCAGAACGGGTATAAAAGTGCCATGAACGACTCCCAATGGAAAATGTTAAAGAATACTGCTTTGCTTTTATCGAAACCTTCCCCATGATACTTGTATTATTTTTATTTGCATATGACTTGTATGGAATCTATGTAATACCTAAATTGAAACGAAAATTTCATCCTCAAAATTATATTCCATTGGGGGCTAAGAATAGACTAATTCCAGTGAAACCATGGGCTTTTATGCGAGTGCAGAATGAAATCAATACAATTCAAGCATGTTTAGATAGCATTTCTCCTGTTATCAAACATGGAATTAACTCTGTATTGGTTATTTAAACTCAACAGAGGGTACTGAAGAAGTGATTCTCAGATTTGTTAAAAATAATCCAGGATACACAGCTGTAAAGTATCCTTATGAAGTTTTGCCAGTAACATCATCCAAAATACTTCAATAATCCACCATATGAGAGTTTTCTTTCAACTTATTATAACTTTGTTTTTGATAAGATTCCTATGGGAGAATTGTTTATTAAAATTGATGCAGATCATATTTATGACACTGAGAAACTGAGGCAATCAATGTATCTTCCTTTCGATGATAGCTCAATTATATACTCTGGAAAACTTTGTGTTTATATAACAAAGAATGAGATTTTTGCAAGTGATCATCCAGTCTATTGTATTGCGACAGATCATTGGCTGATGAAGAAAATACCTAACTTAAGGATTCGAAATGCAAATCAAGGGAAAATAGGGATTGCTTGGGAGCATCTAAAAATAAGATATCCAGATGCACGAGTGACCGATCTGATTTCTTGGCACTTTATTCAGCAAAAATCTCATAGAAGACTGACACGTGATGGTTTCCATAACTTCATTGAGTATGCTAAAACTTTGAACTTGCTTGAAACACATGTGCCTGAAGATATGATTGATTATAATAGAATTTGGCAATTAACGAGTTCGTCCTCAAGAGTTTGCTTCGTAGTTTTGAATAATCTATGTTATAATATTAGAATGTCAGGTATATATATTATTGCAATTTTACATTCTTTCGCGAGTGTTTTCGTGAAACAAAAAGCTGCGTCATGTGAATGTATTTATGCATTTAATTTTCTGCCATGTAAATAATATTTTGTCAAAGTCAATGTCTTCAATCGAATATGACATATTGACTAGTCTTATAAAGAATTATACCATGTGTTGATAGAAAGGATTTTAAACTCTATGAAAAATAATCCAAATAATAAAATATAAAAATAAAAAAAGTCATAAAACTTAGCATCCACAGCCAGATTTTGGCTTTACCTTGACAGGAGTGGGTGTTGCACTTCCTTGCAGCTGCAATCTTTCAGCGATGTAATGAAGAGCTGATTCAAACAAACGATCAATACCTGCGCCCGTGAGAGCAGATGTATAGAATATAGGAATCTGTAAATTGCCAACAGTAATGTTGATTTCTTCGTCTTCAATCGCTCGATCGTCAGTTAAATCGAATTTATTAGCGCAGCAAAGGATTGCTGGTGCTGATATTGTATTCTCTCTGATAGAATGGACCCAATATGTTACTGAATCCAAGCTTTTCTGATTGGTTAGATCAAAAACGACAATTGCAATTTGTGCGCCTCGAAAATACATCGGGACGATGGTTCTGTAAGTTTCTTGGCCTGCGGTATCCCATATACTGAGTTTGTACGTGATTCCATCAAGTTCAACTTCTTTTTCAGCGCATGTCGACCCAATAGTCGAAGGCTGCATCTGATAAAACGTTCCATCGCAGTATTTTTGCATAATCGCTGTCTTTCCAACTGATGCATCCCCGACGATAACAACTTTTATAGGTTCATCAGTCATTTGTCACCTTTTTGCCATAATTCTAACGACCAATCGAGATAACAAAATTTGAACTTATATTTGTTATATACATGCGCTGGTTAGTCTAATTTTAAAATTTTAGACAAATTTGTTCAAAATTAATTTAATTTGCCCACAAATTTTTTTGATTAATTTTTGAGAACTTTTAATGATGAATTCGCATTTTGCAACAAAATCTATAAAAGAAAACACAATAAAATGAAAAACATTGTAGAAATTGTTTGAGCGGTCAAATCGGATCCATGGTAAAATGTGGCAAGCATTCGCGAACAAGTTTTTCATCGTTGTACAACGACTCTCAGGCAATGGATAAATCAACACAACCAAATTCCGAGATTTCAGTAGGTAATTTTTATTTTCGGCGTTAACATTAACATATCATTCCACCACTATAAATATAGCAAATTTTAAAGTTAGGGAAGCTAAACGATGTTTTGAATCACGAATCAAATTAGATATTGCATTTTTCGTTTCTTAAATTGGAATTATACTATGCATCCTATGTCTAATACACTTCTTGCATTATTTATGTATTTTTGTTTTAATTTGAGGTTTTTGCTAATTATTAAACAATCGCTTATCAAGCAAACATCTGTTATTAAACGAAATATCAGCTGATTCCAAAACATATCAAACAAAATTTTATATTGAAAGGACAGACATATCAATATCGATAGGTTCATCATCTATAAGTTGGTCTTCTTGGAGAGTCACGCCACCACACATGTTCAAAGTTCTGAGTTTCCATATATTCATCGACATTGTTTGAACATCAGTGCAGTTTCGCATGTTAGACTCAACAAACTCGGCTATTGAAGCAGCATCAACAACTGCCATCTTTTGTGCGAACATTTCAACGAGAATACTGGCAATGCCAATATTTAATTTCAATGAGAAGAAAATAAATCGACAATAAAGTGCAACAGCGGAAGAAAAGAATCTATCATAGAAATTATCTGTTATTATTGTTACAATAATATCAAGAATTCCACTTCCTTGTTCCATCAAAAACTTCATAATTTTTTCTGGATGACATGACTGGAACATGTCATCCATAAAAGAGATTATTGTAGAGATTCCGTGGAATGGTATATTCTGAATTGCTGTCTTAATGAGCTCTAATGGATATTCCTCAACAAGAGATAAAAAGTGAAATTCACGCAAGCAATTAAACGCTTCGATTGAGTCCTCACCCATGTTTGTGAAAGCAGGGGAAATGAAGAACTCATGAATTTCATTGAACAAGCCTGATATAGAAGGATTGTGCTTTCTTATCAAAGCGAAAACTCTCATTGAGAATCCAGCAAACTCTTGAATAGGAGCTAATTGAATGACAGCTAATGTTGTGAAGAAAAGAATTCTATCAGGAGAAGACGATAATATCATTGATAGTAAAACTCTGAAGGAGAAATCAATGATTCTATCATTGCCTGGAATATAGTCTTTCAGAGTAGTTATCAAATTCAAAGCAGAAACAATAACAGTTTCTGCAATTGTTGGTGCTAACTCTCTTGCTTCAGCAACTATAACTTGAACAAGATTCAATAGAGAAATCGCATAAGATCTTTCATCGTCATCGGAAATAGTTTCAATATTTCCTGCAAGATTGACAAACTGCTGAAGTGGACCTTGTGTGATTTTGGTCAATATAGGAACAGGAATGACATTTTTGGCTCTCCTGAGTCCTCTTACAACTAACCTAAACAATTCAGAAACGGTATTGGAATATTGTGTTGCCAGATTCAATATTTCATATAATTGTTGAAGGAGAGGTCCATGGCAGATAACATCAGGCGTGTTGGTGTTTATATTTACGAGCATTGTTACTGCAGCATTGGAGATTTGCTCATTTTGCGTGTCAATGGCGAATGAAATAGTATTAGCAAATACTTCTTGCAGCACATGAGAAGTAGCGATGTGTTGATGTGCATGACGAAGACAAAGAATCAATGCAACGTATAATTCGCTGTCTTCTGTGGAGCTGGCAAGTTCATAAAACTGGGAGATATATTGTTCAACTGCACTTTGATTCATTAATTCCTGCAATGCGGTGATTATACCTATAAAGTTCGAAGACATCTCGAGTTGGTCTAAGCCAGAAGTAATGATTGTTGGATTTGCTTGATAAAGCTTCTGGACACAAGATATCGCATAGTGAGTGATTGTAACGGTTCCCTCATTGACTAAGAATATGATTTTAACGAAGTTTTCGAATAAAATCGGATATAATTCATCTAAGAAATCTGTTTTGGAATCCAATGCAAAATAATCAAGTAAAGTGATCCAAACGTTCCAATACAATCGTGTCATGCTATCAAATTTAGATGAATCGGATAAAACAAGCAGTGATTTGCGAAAAACTTGAATTGCATTTTCATTATCGAGGTGTTTTAAATAAAATGTGATTCCTTGTTGTTGTATAAGCGATGCAAGGCATGAATATGGTATCGTACTTGTTTCACAAGCGATTAAAATATTTGGCAACAAAACATCTTCGAATTGAGTAAAATACTGTGCGGCATCCAATCTTAAGCACATGAAACTGTATATGATTCGGATAACTAAGTTCTGAAAAATCGGCTGATGAATATATTGAGTTAATAATAATTCGAAAAAGCTGTTACACGACAGTAATTCCATCGGCAAAAATGCAGATATTTTGATCAGTATCTCTAAACCGGTCAATGACATCGAAGATAACAAAACTTGAATGAAAGTTGGGAAAAATTCAATGTAAGCGAACCTAATAATCTGTTTGTCTGAGTTCTGTATGAGATTTGTCGCTGAAAGAATCGAAGTGAAGTTCAGTAAAACATCGAGAGAAGGTAGTGAAATAATGTCGACAAAAAAAGTTCCCCAATTTTGGAATTCTACTATAGCGATCAGCGCCAAAGTCATGTCGACAAATTTCTTTGATGTACCGTCTGCAAAATTATTCTCGACGCAAAGCTGAAATAAAGAATCTCGAACTTCTTGTCGGTCTTCTTGTATATATTCGAACCAATCGTACTTAATATGGTATCTTATCGCCGCGCATGCAACAACAATGGCACCAACATCTTTTGTATTCTTGAGAATTTCTACGGCCATCGACAAAGACTCATGATCTCGCTGCCATCGGCATATAAAATCGTTGGCCGCCTGTACCTGCTCGGTATTCGTTGAACTCAGTCGGAGAGACATGTTTATAATCTCACCGACATCATTCATTTTTGGCAGATGTTATTTGAATTAAGCATAATAATACAAACAATATATAGTGCTATCCCTTTCATATTTTAGTTGGAAAGCGGGTAAAAATGACATCACATATGAATTTCCCATCATTTCATTATAATTATACTTTCCTACGTGATGTAAGATAAAATCATCGATAATTTATTGAAAAATATTGTTAATTTGTTTTACAAAAATATATTGTTTATGGCAGTGTTCCTAAACAAACTATATTTAAGCTATTCATCTCTAATCTAAAGTAAGCAACAAGTCTGGGTAAACTTATTTGAAATTTGCAATAAAAAATATTATTTAGCTAATAATCAAGAATTAAAATATTCATCTCAATGGCTTCTATCTGAAGTCTGGGAGTTATTTGATAGTTTTTCAAAGAATTGATACGTAAAATGATTTAATGACATGTAAATCGATTAAAATGACATGTAAAAATCAACGAATATTTGAAAAAAGAGGATTACAAGCTGCATCGTGACCGCAGATCTCAAAGGAAGGGCTTCCAGACGCTGTCATCAAGATACGGTGATGATAATTGATATCGGAAAAGGCTGTGACACTCCCTTTCCCAGATTCAATTTCCTTGTAACTTTAATGGTAGACACAGGGAGTAGTATAGATGCTCATACTAAAATATCTAAGCTCTACTAACTTAAGTTATAGAGTTCATAATTTTGTAATTTGATTAAATAAAAATTTGTAATTTGAAAATTTACATGTCAAATTAGTCTTATGGGAAAAGTATATTTTTGACATATTAGTCGAGTGTTCGATTCTCGATGTAATTGTATTTTTTTCTTTCTAATCATAACTACATATATGTTCGTTAAAAAATCATTCTATTGCAAAATAGTTATATGTAGGATATAATGTATTAAAATGAGTAAGAGTTAATCATCAAATGAAATTTTTCAATTCAATCACATAATATTACATTTGATTTCATGCTTTTACATATGATTTGCATATTTTTGTATCAATTAATATGTGAATTATCATTTAATTTTCTTTTTTTAGCTAGAATAAAAAATAATTAAGAATTACGACTATATTTGGCTTTGATTGCTTAGCCAACAGAACTGCACATTCTCAAAAAATTATAATATATATGCATTAAATATAGTTTCATAATCAAGATCTTTGTGAAATTGATTTTTTTCCATTGAATTTATCAGTTTCAAACGAATTTAATTGTTTTTGGTTTAAAAGCCAAATTTATTTCAACTATCTGTATGTTGCAGTTACTTATTCTGATTTTTAATTATCATTTATCATATTTGATTAATTTTGACAAAGACGTTAATTTTTTTAACATATATTTATTAGAATTTTTACGGCGAACTTCGATATATCTCGCGGAACTTTAATAACTTTAAGTATAAGTGTCCATCCATGACTGTATAGATTGAAGCAGAATCACTGTTTGATTATGTTGAATAAATTATCCTTTCGAATCTAATATTAAAATGAATATTGATAACGAATACAGTAACCACATACTCGGAAATCAAAAATCATTAGGACCAAATACCATTTGATTGACTGCAGTTTTGAAATTCAAAATGTATTGCGAGAAGTTATGTTAGCCAAGCCATGGTAATCAAGTATCTTAATCTTTAGGCTAGTGGCTTTCCAATATTTCAAAGTTATAAAAATAGCAATTGACAATTTTTTTTTTACGTAAGTGATAATTAAATGAAATATCATAACATATATTACATGATATAAAATGCATGTTCACTTCAAAGTTTGGTCAAAATTCGATTTTTGTGTAAATTGAATATATTTTCAACAAAAATGAGATCCACACCTAACTAAATGTATAATAATATTTAGCTCTATGTTGATGTTGACTATATCATTGTGTTAAAATATTAATATAATCCAATTCAATAACAATAAGCATTTTATTAGCCCGAGAAGGATTTTTAAAAATAAGCTTAAGAGTGTCAGGGCGTTTATATCGGATTTCAAAATTAAGAAAATAAGCCTTCCCAAACCTAACACCCACCTGGATGGCGCCAAAATTAGCATATCCAAGCGGATAAAGCTTAGTTATGTAAATTTGCCTTTACAATCAATTTATTTCCAAATTTTCTATGTGCTCTATGAAAATCAAAAATGGAGATTGATGAACAAATAAACAGTGAACTGATAGATCTAGCTGCGCAAGATGGAGGCATAGAGGTTGATGCGCTCGGAAATCCAATTGAAGCACCCGAAATACAAGATAATAGCAAAATTGACGATAATTTTGAAAAATTCGATGATATAGAGACACAATCACTAGGGGTAGTTACTACCCACAAGCAAGGCTTCCTCCCTACTATGTTTAATCTGATGAATTCCCTTCTTGGAGCAGGGATCTTATCAGTTCCGAATACATTTGTTGATTCCGGTATTATAATGTCTATATCATTACTAGTAGTTATAGCTGCTCTCTCATTTTATGCAACTTACATCGTTATTTCACTGCAGAAAAAGTTAAATACCGAAGGATTTGGAGATCTGGCTGAGAAAACAATAGGAAGCATAGGTGCTATCATATTAGCGTGCCTTACTCTCCTGTTTCTCATATCTTTACTCATGGCTTATTTAATGATTGCGGGTGATATATTACTGTCTTGGTTTAAGCTCGGTAAAGTCTATCAGGTTGACAAGTTTGGCATTCGTGCTTTGATTATGTTTGTTTATGGACTTGCAATTCCGATTTCGTTAACAATCCCCCGAAACGTGTCATTCTTGAAGTATTTCTCTGGCGCAAACATATTCTTTGTTCTTTTCTACTGTATTGTAGTGATTTATAAAGGAATATATGGATTTGTCAAAACAAAGAAAATTAATCCTTCAACAAAGGTCTGGAAATTCGATATGGATTTGTTCAACTCATTATCTATCTATGCACTGACATTTGCGCTACCTTGCGTAGTTCTTCCTGCAATTTCACCGTTTTCGAAGAATATAAAGAAAAGAAGTACAGTGTCAATCGTTGCCATGACAAACGTGTTGCTTATGGCTATGATTCCATCTCTGATCTGTTATCTCGATATGGGAGACAAGATTGAAAGTAACGTTTTGAACACATTTAGCGACGGAGAAATTATTATTGTTATAACAAGAGGTGTTTTCTTCTTCGTTGTTTCTTTTGTTTATCCATTAATTTCGCAGAGCACTCTATCAATGCTATCTAATTTAATATACAAAGTTCCTTTGCATAGCTCGCTGGAAAACAAACAAAGAGCTGTTGTTTTGGTAATCAACAATGGAATTCCGTTAATTGTTGCTATGTTGGTGAAGAATATCAAACCAATTTTAGGTATAGCGGGTGCTATTGGAGGGTGCTTAGCTAATTTCACTTTCCCAGCTCTCGTGTACGTGAAAATATCAGACAAAAAGCTCTATCATTGGAAAAATATATTTGCAATATTATTTGGAATATTTGGAATTTTATGCAGCGTGTTATCAACATATATTGCTGTCCAAAATGCCATACACGCATTTTCGCATAAATAAATATCTCTATCCACTAAAAATTCATTCTTATCAAATATTGAAAACATCAGGTGTCAACTTGCCAATCTTCTGGCATTTGCCAACATTAATGTTACTTTACAAAAACATAACAAATTGTTAAAATAAGAATCCTTGCGGGAAATCAATATGATTCTTCTATCCACCTGAATTTTCAGTTCAAAAAATGAGATAGAGCTTGTCATCTGACAAGCATTTGTCATTCAATGTTTTGCTTATTTACAGCACGCAGCCTCGAAATACCTAGGGGCTGTATAAGAGTACCTCATTTGCCATGGTCTTCCAGAAATTTTGGAACATTCCAACCAATTGCACCAAGATATCCACATCAAAGAACTCCATTTTTCTCTAAGGAAGATAATTTTGGTTAATTCAAACCAGTTTTACCATACATCCCAATTCCAAGAACTCCATGGACTGTAGAAGAAGAGGAAAATTCCATTTTTGATCTCCCTCCTCATAGATACCTTCCACCGCCACCTAAAAGTATCATTCATTCTCTAAGGAAGAGAATTATGTCCCACCAGTGATGCTTCCATCAGTTCGAATTTACCATGCTGAAGAGAATTTTGGACAATTCTTCCCAAGACCACATCCACTTCCACCAATGCCATCATGGTAAATATCATTCAAATCTTTAAGTAAAAAATAATCAATTTTTACTTCAATTTTCAATATTTTTGCAAATTCTTAATAACAATTAATGTCAGGTAACATATATAACCCTATATTGTTAGAGAAATCTTCTAAAACTCAACCGCAAAATAACGTTCGTAAGCAAAATGTAACAAATTTGTGAATCTCATAGAAAATATTCAAAAGAGATTTTAAACGTAATTTTGATGAGTTTAGCTGCAAGAGCGATAAGATTCAACGTAAGCAAGAAAATATCGCAGCTAATGAAGGTCATCACATTGTTTTCTATGCAGCTATCGGAGAAATCTCATCAAAAGGACTACATTGAAAATTATTATGCTCAATTATGGGCAGATTTTGAAGACAATTATCGCAAACAAATAGAACCAATCTTAGAAGATGCTTCACTATGTAGTCAATCTATTAGCGACGCAATTTCTGAATATTTCCAACAAAATTTCAACGAAATGAAGCACAACTTTCATGTAAATCTTCAAAAGCAAAGCAATGCTATAAATCAAACGTTTATTACATCTCAAAACGAAATTTCGAGGATTGTTGCTGAAATAACAGATATATCTTCTCGTTTGCTACGAAATCAGTCAAATTACGTAAACTATTCTATTAAAATATTGCAAAAACTCGAAGATCCCACCATTAATATCAAATTTCAAAAAGAAATAGAAACAATTGAATCAGAGGCAGCAAAAAAATACGAATTGGCTGAAAATGAAGCTAATGAAAGAATAAAAGCGCTAACTGAAGAACATGTGAAGCAAATGAAAGCACTAAATATGCAGTTTATGGAGAAAACGCCAGAATTCGAGCAATTTAATACGTTCATTAAAAATTCAAAGTCAAGAGTAGCAGTACACAAGGATTTGTTAAATATTACGTCACAAAATTACCATGATGCCTTTGAAAATCAAAGGTTTATCAAATTAAAATCACAAATCAATAATGAAATAAGTGAATTCAAAGCTATCTACGATAACTACATTAGCAAAAGGCAGAATCTCACTGATCAGACCAGTAAAATCGAAAAATCTAATGCTGAATTAATCAAAAACCTTACAGAAGAGTTAAAAGCAATAAAAGCTTCAAATGAGCTTAAGCTCCAAAAACTATGCAGAGAAACAGAAGATTTAATTAACAAATATCAACAAAAAGAGAAAGAATTGATGGAGCAACAATTCGAAAAATTCGGAAACTCTGACAAAGAAATTTTGGAGCTCCAGCAAAGTTATGCAAAAGAAATCGAGAATCTTACGAATAAAATCACTGCTACAGAGAGCGCTACTACCAAATTACTGACAGAGAAAGAGAAATTACTTACAGAAACAGAGAAAGCGTATAAAATAGAAGAAGAAATCTCAGAGAAAGAAAAATCTCAAGTTCAAAATCGAAACGAAAACCTGATAAAGAACACGCAAGCCAATATGAAAACCATTATAGAAAATACTATAGCTCGATATAGAGCAATATTGCTTCAAATGAGATCTGACTTTGAAAACAGAATGAAAAATGATAACAATGATGTACAAAACGCAAGAAATGATTTGAAGAAAGTGAAAGAAGAAAAGGATTCAAAGTTGGCATTGATAAAACAAAAAATCGCAAATTATGATCTAGAAACTAACAATATCAAAACGCTGCGTAGTGCAAAATATGAAGAAGAAGAAAACTCATATAAACAAGAATTAGATTCAAAATATAATGAAATGATACAAAAGCAGAAAGACAAAATTTCAGTGATTGAAAAATCCAATGTAGCATTAGAAGGAAAGCTCAGAGATGATCTGCAAAATAAATACAGCACAGAAATCAATATGATGAAAAAACAGAATGAAAATAATAGAGAGATATCAGATGCTGAAGAAAAATACAAAAAAGAATTCGATCAACTCAAGAAGAATTTGGACTCAATTATGCCGCCAGAAAACAAGAACTTTTCAGCATTAGATGAACAGCAAAAAGATATTTCAGCTAAAATCAATGAAGCAAGAAATGATAATGAAAGTGAAAAGGAACAAATCATCAAAAGCTGGAATCAAAATATTGAAGATGAAATCAAGAGGCATATGAATACAACATCGAGTGTTTCTTCTGGAAGAGCAAAAGATCAAGTGAAAAAAAACCTTATGAATAAGATCGAAGAAACAAAGAATGAAACAAAACTTGAAATAGAGAGACTTCAATCAAAACTCAACGATATAATGAAGAAACATATGAACGAAATGACATATTTGGAGAGTGAAAAGATAAAGGAATCAGAAAGAAGTGAAATCCAAAGATTAAAAAATGATTATGAAAACGAGAAAAATAAAAGAGAGTTAACAATATCTGACAAGAAACGCCAAAGCAATAACGAAATCACTCAATTCGAATTGAATGTCGGCAACATGACTAACGATATCAATTCGAGAAAGTTAACAATCGAAAATGATATGAAGTTCATCAATGAGAAAACCAACAAAAAGATCGAAGATTCTAAAATATCAATTACTTTGATTTTGCAGAAAGAAAAAGATGATGCAGCAAAATTAAAGGAATCTAATGACACAACAATTTCTCAAGAGAATCAGTCTTACAAATATCATATCAACGAGATAAATGCATCGATAATGGATCAATTAAATAAGATTGAACAGAAGAAGTTAGATTTCAATGATGTTCTGAATAAGAAGAAATCTTCAAACGAATATGAACTCGGACAAATAGAGAAAGAACTTATTGAAGCAAACAGAAACATTGAAGATAATTGGAATGCTTTAGAACTGTTTTACAATGAAAAGATTGAAGTCTTCGAAAAGAAGAGAGATGAACTCATTGACAAGTTTAACAGTCGTCCTGGAAGACCATGCGACATTGACAAGATTGAACTATTGACTGGAAGATTGAAGCTCATTATCACGCAGCTTAAGAATAATACTAGAGATTTAGTTGAATACAAGAAGCTTCTTGTAATCAAAGAGAAAGAATATAATCAAAAATTTGGCAGAAAGCCAATTGTTGGTGTTTTAACATGAATAAAAAATTTGTTTGTATTTTTCATAAACTAAAAATTAAACAAAAAATTTACTAATTATTATACATGGTAACTATTCCTCAAACGCTTTGCCATAGGATTCTTCAAACTTCTTGGGGATTGAGACATCGTCCTTGCAAGTCCTTTGTTAACAGATCTTGGTGTCGATGGTGTTGGCGGAAATGTCATTGATAGTGGATCAGATATTTCTGTCTCGATTCCTCTTTCTCTGAAGAAAGTTAAGACATCACCTCTATTGGATTCTTGAGCATAGTGAACAGGAGTTCTTCCTGTTGTATCCATCGCATCTATGCTCGCTCCTTGATCTATAAGGCTCTGTATAGTCTCAATACTGCCTCTTGCACACGCTACATGAAGAGGAGTCTTTGATTTCTTATCTGTTACTCTTGGCTTAGCGCCGTATCCAACAAGAAGTTTCGTTATATTAGCATCATCTTTCTTGGCAGCAATATGCAATGCCGTGTGTCCGTTGTTATCCTGAACAGAAGGTGATGCTCCAAAGTTTAATAGAAGAAGCACCATTGATGAAGAAGAGAACTGAATGGCGAAGTGAAGTGGCGTTGATCCATTCGAAGTCTGCACATCAACATTTGCTTTCGATTCTAAAAGAAATTGAGTGATTGAATAAGAATTGTAGTAAACAGCATAGTGCAGCGGCCTCCACATGTTCTGATCGCAGCTTTCAATGTCTGCTCCTGCATCACAAAGAGCACGGAAAAACTCTAATTTTCCTGATTGCGCGGAGACATGCAAAGCTGTTTGTTTCGTCGAATTTACTGCATTGAGTAATTGCTTTTTGTCGACAAACAGTGCAGCAACATCTGCTTGACCTGTCTGCGCTGCAAAGTGGAGACAAGTATCTTGAGAAACTGTTTTAATATCAGGATTTGCGCCATGTCTCAGTAAGCATAATACAATCGATGCGTTTCCTGCTCTACACGCTATGTGTAATGGAGTACGACCACTGTCATCGCGCTTATTCGGATTTGAATTTTGTGAAAGTAAATATTCTACAGTTTTGACGCAATCACTTGTCACAGCGATATGCAGAGGTATCGCGCCCCAAAAATTAGCATGATTAACATCACATCCATAATCAATTAAGAATCTAAGAGTTTCAAGATTCGTATTTTGTGCGGCAAAATGTAATGGAGTCGAATTTTCGCTGTCAGTGGCATTGAAATCGCAGCAGTGATCACTCAAATACGGTAAAACAGTGCTGCTTCCAGATGCGGCGGCGAAATGTGATGGAATTCTTTAAAATATTAATGAATACCTTTGCTGTCAGGCACAAAAAGACTATATCCATTCTCGATTAAGAAAACTGTACACTTAACAGCACCAAAATATGCAGCGGCACTGATAAAAGATGGTTTGTATTGAAGAATTTTCGGAGCATCCTCTCTTATGTCCTTCCAGAAGTGCTCCTCCGTGTAACCGCTCGAAATGAATGCCTTTATTCCGTCGAGATCATCGTATTTCAGAATATTCAACATTTCGAAAATTTTCTCAATTTTGCATCATTTGCCTTGACTCTATGTGTATTCATTACATCTCACCTTTTTGGCAAAAATCGGAAAATTTGGAAAATAAAAAGTTGAAATCAGGTCATGAGCATATCAAAATACCAATATAATAACTGTATAAATTTTAAATAAATTAGATGCTTCTCAATCAAGATATTAAATTTCGATATTCATTTCGATGTATCTTCTGTTTTAAAATGAATCTATTTATGTACATGTTAAAAATCATTCATATAATTGATTGGGATTGTGATGCATTTAGAACTAATTAGTCATAAATATCAGTTATTCATAACCTTAAATCACTTTTTTATCATTTTAACTATATGGATGTGTCTAAATATGAAATATGATATTCTTCTGAAGAGTATTATTTCATTACAGATGGGGTATTAATTTTATATTATTTTGAATCATACTATTTATAATTGCTTCTGTAGAATTCTATATGATTGTGTAGTAAAAGGTCTATATGGTTCAACATTTCAGGATTCCTAATTCGATTTCACTCTAAAGATATGAATCTTCAATGATAAATCTCTAACAATTCATTTTGGATTGCATAACTATATGATATTAGGAATTGAATATCGTTTTCAATAAGTGAAATATTCAAAAGTTATTTATATGATGAGATATTTGATAAGAAAGTTGGCGACGATTATCATTCTTAAATGGTTGAAAACCCGTCATATTTGCCTCGACTCGGCTCTATGATAGCGTTAGAGAACCAGGGCATGTCAAACAAAGAAGACGAAGAATTCTCTGTCATAATGCAGCGTGCGAAAGACCAAATGGAGTATTATTTCAATAATCTTAATCTAGAACGCGATAGTTTTCTTCTAAAGAAGTATCTAGAAACGAAAAACAAGATTCCTGTTGATGTTTTTATGACATTTAATCAAATGATGAAACTCGAAATTAGTCCTGATGATGTTTTATATGTATGTTCTAAATCCAAATATTTAGACATCGATTTTGAGAGAAGGACAATAAGCAGAAAGGATCCATTTAAGAAGGATCGTTATAGAAAAGATAAAACATTACGAATTACAGGAATTCCCTTAGAATACACCACAAAAGATTTAGATGAAGTCTTTGAGAAATTCAAACCAGTGTGGATTGTACCTCAATCTCGCTTTGAAAATGGTGAGAATATTTTCAACGGAATTGCTTTAGTTGAATTCGCTACTGATGAAGACTTAGAAAATGCCGTGAAAGATATCAAAGAATTGAATGGAATCGAATTACAAACAGAAATTTTTTCCGATTTTGAAGCTAGAATGAAAGAAATGAAGAAGAACAAACAATACTAGCAGAAACAACTTTTGTTGATGTTTGATATAACGTTCGATATAATTTCAATTGATAAATATATTATTACAAATCAGATAGAAAAACAATGAGAGAATCATTCATTTCTATCAGTATATAAATTCCTCTATCAAAAATTGATCATTTCGATTTATATTTTTTCTTTAATTAAAATATATTAGAATGAGATTCTAAGTCAATGAATATTTGTTCCTTAGTTGGTGTTGTCAATGCTGTCTAATAGTGAGTCCAAAATATGAAAGCAACAAAAGTTTGACTGATTTCTGACATGTAACTTGTCACATTTCTATAAAATCCATCGTTCAAAATGTAAAGTCCTCAATAACCGTAAAATCTTATTTCTCGAGAAATGTTTTTGCTTCTCCTTGCTCTCGCTTCTGTTGGGGGAGGATTGCAAAACAACAACAAGAAACTTACTGCCTCCACTGTGTGGTTAACATCGAGTGTTGGAGTTATTATTCTATTTTTGTCAATCTTATTAATAATTTATTGTTTCTGGGTCCCAGAAAAGAAAGGAAAAGCGGCCTATCAAATAGATCTTGTAAACTCACCTATTACATTACACAATTGATGATATTACCAATATATTTTGTTGAATTCGATTTATTAAGATTGAATATCTTCAAAATCTTGTTGTTTTACAAATAAAGTGTAGCTATATTCGAACGCAAACTGTTTACCAAATAAGCACTGCAAATGTTCTTTTCATTTTAAATTTGCTGAAAAAAATAAGCGAATATCATATCTGTAAAGTAACTTTCAGAGAATATGAAGAAATCATTTACATAGAAAAAACATACAAACAAATATTTATTTCAATTCTGGAAGAACAGATATAGATTTCTGTTTCTCTCTAACTTCCAATGCTCTTATCCATGGATGCTGTAAAGCTTCTGCTGCTGTCATACGGTCTTGCTGGTCCCAGGTCAAACATCTCATGATAAAGTCAACTAATCTTGCATCATTTGTCTTTAACACTTGTGCAAGATCCATAGAATTTGGAATATATTCTTTTTCCGTCTGATTTGTCAACAAATGACACTTTCTATCGAAAAATTCATCTCTTCTCTTTCCAATTACAACCAAATTTCTTGGTGGAAGACCAATGAGTTGAGAAATCATCCATAGCTCTTCCTCTTCATTTTGCCCAGGGAATAATGGGGTTCCAGTTAATAATTCCGCAATAATCAAACCAAAACTCCACATATCCATTGGAGGGCCATACTTGATACCAAGCATAACTTCTGGTGCTCTATAGAATCTACTCTGAATGTATTCAAACATTTGATGATCAACAAAGCAACTTGAGCCAAAATCAATCAATTTCACAACTGTTGAATGTTCTTTTGCGAGCAATACATTCTCTGGCTTTAAGTCGCAGTGAACAATTCCGAGTTTATGTGATTGTTCTAAAGCTGTTAAAATTTGAACAGCGTAAAGACGTACTAATTTTGGTGCCAATGGTTGATATCCACTTGATTCTATCACTTCATATAAGTTCTTTGATAATATCTCGAATGTAATACAAATATGCGATCTATAAATGAAGAAATCATTGGCTTTGACAACATTTCTCACCTCATTTTTATTCAACCTTGCCAATATTTGCGCTTCTATACGTCCTTGCTCGTGCATTTGCTCTGTATTTACAATAACTTTGATCGCAACATATTGCATTGTTTTGTGATCATAACATTTTGCAACTTGTCCGAATGCACCTGCACCGAACAAAGCGAGGATTTCAAACCTATAAGCTAAGTGATCTCCCGCAATTAAATTATAATTATGAGTTTCGTTATCGTAACCATAGTTATTTTCATCGTCGTAGTCGGGGATTATCTTTCTTCCCTTCTTTCCAACGAAGTAAATCTCTGGAAAACTCGTAATTTCTTTCATTTCAAATTCATTTAAGAAATGTCGATATCTTGCAAGCGCTTCTCCGGGTGATATAGGTGCTCCTTTAACTACTGGTGACAATTCTACTGGATTGCGTGGTCTCGCTGAATTCATTTTGAAACGTGGATTTAAATAGTTTTGTTTTTGCGTCGGCATCGCAGGATTCCTTCCTGTCTTCCTCGGCGCTTTCTTTCTAGAGTATTGATATGGATTTGATGGAGGCTGAACTCGATAAGTTGCCTCTGTATCCATTTTTTTGTTGATTTTCGTTAATAATTTTTTTAACGATTATTGTTTAAAATATAAACAGAGAAATCAACAAATAATCGATTTTTGATTTCGGTATTCCGATATCTCAACTGGCAAAATTATTCATTACAATTTGAACAAACAGGATTAAATCTAGTGAAATCATACTTGGTTACATCATTCTAAGAGAATTTCAAAGTGCACACTTCTTAATCACAGATATTGAAAATATTGTATTTATTTCGTCATATCACGGTGATATAATAATCTTTGCATCGATGAAGCTTCTCTTGGTTTGGTTGGTACCAAACTTGCAACTGCTTTGAACTTAGATAACTTGAAAATCGCCAAATCAACGCTACCATATTGGTATATAGCAAGAAAGTGATTTCTCTATAATTACCAAACCTATTTTGGTGGTTCTCTTCATATTTCAAGTTAAATAAATTGTTTTTTGAATGATATAAATGAATTTTCGTTGAAAATAATGAATTTTGGTTTTAAAACATATACACAATTATGATGATATTAGCTAAAAATATATGGTACGCTTTTGATCAATTAGACCTGAAATTAATAGCCAAAAATGATGTTAGTTAATTAAAAATGAAGTGATGGAGATTTTATAAATGAGACACGTCGTCAGAAGGGTGGGCGCAGAAAAATAATGGGATTTTTGCAAAATATTTTGGACATTTGGACAACAGTTCATTCCAATACATAAATTCGACAATCATTACAGACAAATCAGTGTTTTTTGTAGTGATCGTTTGAGACCTTTCATATTTTGATGATATTTAAATTCAAAATTTTTTTATGCAACTCTTTATTTGTAATTCAATTGTTTGCATACACATAAAACAAATTTTCGATGCTTAAGGCTCAAAGATATGATTGCTAAAATAAAAAAAAGAAATTACTTGAATATGAATGTAGAGTTGTTTACATTGTATTTAACGTAGATAATAAGCATATATTTCGTATGTGTACTTCAATGCACATTACGGCAAACTTATTTTATGACTTTTTGATCAAATATTAAACTTGATCTCATGCTAAATTTAATGAAAGCCTTTGCAAGTATTATGGTGGTTATACCCTCAATGTGTAGAAGCATTAGATGCAATAACTAAGGATATAGCCTGATTTCGAGCGTTGGACACCTTGTTAAATGAGACGATTTTTTGAAAAAGAATTATTTGATGCATGGATCCTATTATCTTCATGCTCAATACATTCATATATTTTTCATGCTATAATTATGTTTCTAAAGCTTAACAATAGTTATTTCACTATAAAGGTAATGCTATGTCCATGGGATTTATACCGCGGCCATATAGTAATTACATCAATCAATTCAATCAATGTTGTGATTGTACTTCTCAAGTAGAACAAAATCGTAGATCCAAATCATTATTTTGAAAAATTTGCTCAAAATATTATGACTGCGCACAATGGAGTTCATTCAATGTGCTGATGCCAATAAGTCAATTATGTGCCGTTTGCTGTGAATATAAGAATTCAAAATTATGAAAAATTTAATATCAAATTTGTTTTTTATTGTTTTAAGCTCTATATTGAGGGGAAATATAGAAGTAGTTGATGTACATTAAACCATGAACTTATTTTCACTAGACAGCAAATTTCGAAAATTTTGATAAATTTCATGATTCGTGCAAAATTGGTTTGAAAAACAATGAGCTTATTGGCAGTATATATCAGATCTATTTCCTTTGGAATCATTGGCTGAAAAGCTTACATTGGCACTTTTTTATTGTCATCTATTTACATGTCACTGTCTGATTATCAGGTTATCCAGACAATCGGCACTGGCTCTTACGGAAAGGTCGTTTTAGCGAAGGAGCACCACACTAGCGTCAAGTACGCGATCAAAAAGGTGAAATTGGCAGGAATGACTGTTGATCAAAGGCAAAAGGCACTCGAAGAAGTAAATTTACTCCAGAAACTCAACCATCCGAATATAGTCAGGTGCCACAAGTCATTCATTGAGAAATCCACCCTTCATATCGTTATGGATTACGTCGATGGAGGAAATCTAGATAATATTATTCAAAAAACAAAAATCTACATGCCAGAAACCCATATTCTTTCGTTTTTCATTCAGATAGTTATCGCGTTATCATACATTCACAAGAAAAATATTATTCATCGAGATATTAAACCAGAAAATGTATTTTTAATGAAAAATGGCATCGCCAAACTTGGTGACTTTGGTATATCAAAGACACTGGAATCATCAATAGGCCTTGCAACAACAGTAATTGGAACTCCTTATTATCTTGCTCCTGAAATTTGGGCAGGTGAGCAATATAATGCAAAGGCCGATATGTGGAGTCTTGGATGCATCCTTTTCGAAATGTGTGCTTTAGAAAAACCATTCTTAGGAAATAATCAAAAAGAATTATTCGACAGAGTTTTAGCAGGACGTCACAAAGAAATACCATCGCAATACTCAAATGATTTAAAGCGTCTTGTTGATGGACTTTTGTCAATGGATCCATCATTTAGACCAACATCCCAACAAATTCTTCAATTGCCATTTCTTCGTGAAGTCATGAAGAAGATGATCGAGAACAACAACTCTACAATTAAGAAATCACCAATACCATCACCGGGAACAAAGAAGGAGCCTAAAAATATTCCATCTCCAAAAGAACCAGAATCAGACAGTTCATATTTCGATGAAGATGACGATGATGCAGAAAGCCCAAAGAAGGATGAGTTTAATGATGATTTTGTTGTTGAAGAAGAAGATTCTGATGATACCGATGATTTCGAGGACTTCCAAGTCCTTGAAGGCGCCACAATGGTTCTTGAATCAACGTTGTGTGTAGATACTCCTTCACATAGAATAGAAAAACTCAAAACAGAGCTGAAGAAATCTTTGGGCGAAGAAAAGTTCAAAGAAGTCTATGATGATATGTGTGATCCGTTTGATATCGATGCTTCTAATAGACTTAGAACATTTGAGAAAACAGATCCTAAAGCTGCACAAATGGTTAGAGATCTCATCGATCTTGAAGAGTCATCAACCATATAATTTTTATTTTGTCCATGTAAATTTCGTTTGTCAAATTAATTCAGCTCTCGATACTCTTTGAATTATCAAATTCCAATTCATATTTAACTGATTTATGAGATATGTATTATGGAAATGTTATTTTATGAGAATTGGCATTGAATTATCGTGGTTTAACAAGATGAAATTGAATATTAATCAATTCAAAAAATTAATTTATGAAATTGGTTCATGTACCCATCTCAAATATAAACAATCTCATGAGTTAAGTCATAGTACATCATTTAACATTGGATTTATAATGATATTGAATTGATGAGATTAGATCAATATGAAATTTTAATATTGTCATTCAAAACAATCAACATATCGGTAGGTGATAAATTACACAAATTCTCGCTTCATTATTTTGATGGTTCCTGAAAATGGTTTTCTCTTCGGTCTTGTTTTCGGTCAAAACAGACCACTATGTGAGTATTCCGTTGTCACTGGTAACCATGTGGAAATAGCATTGCGTGTTATCAAGTCAATGAGCCGAAATAACAGAAATGCATTTTCAGATCACGGAGATTACGTGTATACACTTAAATTTAACGATCATGGATATATATTTGTTTGCTTGGCAACACGTGACGTTGACTTGCAAAGCCAGAATGTGTTTTTGGATAAACTTGAAGATCTTTGGATGTCTAAAATTGCTTCAAGCTTAAAGGATTTCTCTCCATACAGTCAAAGCAGCACTTTTGGGCCAGATATATCAGCTTTAATTGCTGATTCGAATATCGAATATTTAACTCAATTGAGTCCAAGGCCTATAGATAGAAAAATGACAAATATACACACTTCTCTCGTTTATAGCGATAATTTGAATATCTCTGCAAAGAAAGAAAAATCAACAGTCACGAAAAAGAGACTGTTCTTCAAAAGGTGGAAAAATAGGATCCTATATAACCGAACATACTTGTTTTCGTCAATTTCAATCTTAATCATTTTATTAATTGGTTTATATATGTTTCTTTCATATTTATTCTAACTCACTGTAGTATTGGTTTCATTAAATCTTGCTTTTTGTATGATTTATAAAATAGAATTTGTTCATTATCAAATTCAATTCTTATCATGAAATAAAATCAAAGTTTTTAATCTTTCCGATCTTGAAAGCATCATTTTTCTTCATGAATCGACTTAGAATGGACTATCTGTCTATGGGTTGGATCTATTTTCGAAAAAAGAAAATATTTTGTAATGGAATATTATTTTGACATGTAAATGGCATATTTGTAAATTATAATGTCAAATCAATGGTTTTCGAAGTTGGTACATGCATTTGCATTATCCACGTATCAAATCTCCCGATGCAATATTTAAATTCATGTCGTTCGACCTTCTTACTGTTCAATATGAAATAAACAAGAGGAAAATTATCGCATTCAACCCCAATTTCCGGCATTTTTGCATTATACGCATAAAGGGCTTCGTAGAAGTATCGATATAAGTAATTGTCCACCTACATATAAAATTTTTGATTTTTACCCTTTATCAAAGGGCAATCTTAAAATTTTATGAGAAGCTTTTCAGATACAAAACTCACCCTCAGTCAGTTCAATAAGGCTGCAAACGCTATAGAAACACTGTGGGACATCGACCAGAGCAGTTACCAGGATGTTTTCAAGCAGATTTCGAAGCTTGTTGAAGATAAAATTCTTAATGACACTTCTGTCATTGATATCATCGACTGCATCGCTTTAAAGCGTCCAAAGAAATTGAAATTATTGTTTGATTTCTGCATTGACTTCACGAAAAATCATGATATTTCACAGCAGAAATATAGGTGCAAAAACAGTCCGCATTTGCAAGCATTGCTTGTAAAGAGGGGTATAATAAGTGGAAAATTGAATCCTTCCCAACAAGATTTGTCCGAAGAAGCAATTCTCCAGATATACGACGAAGACACAATCTCATACTGCATTCTTTGGGACGACATTGATATGATCAAGGAATACATAGACACAACAAACTTCGATTACGATCAAATCATTGATAATGTCCGTCTCATTGATTTAACTGCTAAATTCGGAGCAGTAAAGTGCTTCAAGTTCCTTCTCGAGCAAAATGCCATAGTTACACACAGAACTCTTCAATATGCTTTCGAAGGTAATAATGACGAAATAATTGAGACATTGGAAGGCATGTTCGAAGTGAACGACGACTGCATGATAAATGCTATCAGTTCGCACTCAAATAAGTCAATTGAAAAACTCGATTCACTTGGACTTAAGGTTACATGGCCAACAGTTTTCCAGTGGTACAATTTGAAGTATTTCTATGAGAAAGTATTTTGCTCGGATGTCAATATTCGCGACTGCTTGAACAGAACACCTCTTATGGTTGCATGTGACCTCGGCCTTGAATCAATTGTTCAGTTATTGGTTGAATGCAAGGCAGAACTGAATGCAAGAGATTCCGAGAACAAGACTGCTGTATTCGATTGCTGCATCCATGATATGTGTTATCTTCCGATCCTCAAGAATCTTGTTGAGCATGGAGCCGACATCAACTTACAGGACAACGATGGCTATACGCCTCTTATTGTTTCAGCAATCACTGGCAACAGAGCTATCGCTAAATATTTGATTGACTCCAAAGCGAATTTGGACATTGCTGACAAGCACGGGAAAACAGCCCTCCATCACTCGATCCACGATGCTCCAGAGATTTCGATCCATCTCATTGATGCTGGTGCCAACGTGAATGCGAAGGAACAGAAGGGCCACACACCTCTTTACTATGCGTGCAAGGCAAACAACCAAAGCTTAGTTAAAGAATTGGTTGAGCACAAAGCAGATGTTAACGACTCAGACAACAAAGGAATGCCATTGATTCATAATGTTTTATCAGAAGGAAACACGAATATGGTATTTTATTTGCTTGACTGTGGCTGCAATATTAATGCAGTTGACAGAGAAGGCAACACATTACTTATGGTTGCATGCAGAGAAAACAATGAAGCCTTCATCAACTACCTGATTGATGAAGGCGTTGATATTAACAAAGGAAACAATGATCAGAAGACAGCACTTATGTTTGCTTGTCTATATAACAACAACGATGCTGTTCAAATCCTTATTGATTACAATGTCAACATCGACATGGTAGACAAGGATGGACAATCTGCTTTGATCCATGCATGTGAAGGAAACAGTGGAAGTGAGTGCATTTCTACTTTGATAGAAAACAAAGCAAACATCGAAATCCGTTCAAACGCCGGATGGACTCCTTTGATGTATGCTTCAAAAGAGAACAACATTGGTGCAGTCCGTGAGCTTGTCGCTGCTAAGGCTGACCTAGAGTCGAAAGATAATAACGGAATGACTGCATTACTCATCGCATCCCAAAACAATGCTTTGAATGTTGTTGACTTCTTAATGCAGAGCGGTGCTGATGTTAATGCAAAAGATAACGAAGGAAGGACATCAATAAACCACGCTATAGATAATGGATCTTCTAATGTTATGATGTTACTTCAAGGATCCAATTAGAGCTTTTTTTATTTAATCTGTTCACGATATTAGAAATTTATTTGAATTCTATACTTAAAATGCAGTGCTATTTCATAGCCAATTATATGCAATATGACGATAGATATAACATTTAAAATTCATGATATTTATATAATGTATTTTGAAATTATTATTTAACTTGCCAATTAAATTTTTAAAATATCTTCTTTGGCTGAATTCTAGACTATTGCCAACTTCCTGATTTCAATTTTAATGATTCTCATTATCATATAGGGAAAAAATATTTTTGTTTTATTATTTTTGTTGAAAATTCATAATTTCATCAGAAAAAGGGCATATTTTTAGATTTTAAATAAAGCAATAAACTATAGAATACATGAACTTAAAGCTGATATCATTTTCAGCTTCATTATTAAAAGGTTGTGTTTAATTATAAGATATATTTTCGAAAAAAACTTGTTCGAATACATATAAAACATAGTTAAACTTTAAATACAAAAACAAAATTAATTATATCTTAAGAAGAGCAAGATCGAATCCTATAGATCGCATTCTTTCAGTTGCTTCAGTTTGAGACATTTTAGGTTGTTTCATTCCTGGAACAACTTTTTGGTCTTCGAACTTTGATTTCCTCATTGATTCTTTGACATTTTGCCTGAATAGTGGATCTGAGTCACTAAGCTTTTCCATAGAAATCATTAAATCCCTCAATCCTGTTGCGAATGACCTTTCATCAGCAGATATTAACATATTGATAGCAGCGCCGAAAAATGCTGGTTCTTGTTCAGGAAATAGCGTTGAAAGATTGTTCATAATGATCTCTTGGCGTTGTATTACAAATGGCAAAGAGAAGTACAATCTAATGACAGCGCATATATCATCAAACATGAATTTGTGTATAAGATCAGAAAGAATTTGGAATAAATGGTTAATGGCAATATCGCAAATCCATCCAAAGTAATCATTTCGCATCTCTGGCTTTAAATGCTTTGTTGTATCTTTGTTGATGAAATCATTGTATAGCATAACCGCATCAGAAGCAATTTCTCTGTATGGTGAGTTCACAAGGTGGAAGATTACGTTAATTATATCAGTTTTGTTCTCTGGTGAAAGGCCGCAAAAATAGAGTATATTTCCTGTGATCAAACCTCTGATGTACTTAATCATTGGGATCCTAAATTGCAGGAAATCTTGGTGATTTTCGATGACCATTTGATATGTGGGCACAAAGATAAATCTGTTTAAATAGTGCAGTTGCTCAGCATTGAATGTTTCACCCAATGAGTTAATCAAAATTCCAAACATCATTGGTATTTCACTGACTCTATATAAAGGAGGAGATTCACTATAGATGACAGCAAAGTTCTCAGCACATGACGCTGTGAAAGCCAAACCTAGATCAGAATTCTGCTTAATCGAGAAGCTGAAGCACTCAATAGCACTTATACAAGCTTGCATGATACCCTTCATCCATGGGAATTTTCCTTCTTGCTCGATATTCCATTTGAAGAAAGATTGGAATGTTTCAATAATGCTCGTATATATTTGCTCAATAGCTGGCTGCGCAACAATCCCAGCATTTACAAAGACACCAGAGAAACACTTGAGCAAAAATATGATATAATTTGCTTCATCAAGTTGGACTTGCGAAAGAGCAGAGATTGCACCCATCCATTGGAAGATTAGGGGATCACATAACATGGACAATAAAGTTGTTCTCGTATTAATAATGTTAACAGCGGTAATTATTTTCGATAAACATTCGAATAGTGGAATAATTGCAAATCTTTCTAATTTTGAAATCACAGCATCTAATTTTCCAAGTATTTCTTCCAAATAGATTCTTCCTGCTCTAGGGTCAATGAAATTTTTCACACAGTCATTTGCTATTGACTTGAAAGTGTGAACTGCCATCGCTGAAATTTCCATGTCGAAGTTTTGAGTCATCATATCAATGATGAACTCTATTATCTGATAAAACAGTTCATAACTCTTGCTTAATATTCTTGTGCACTTTGATAACATAAACAGGAACTCGTTGACAAGGACGGCCTTAGTTTCATCACTGCTTGCTGTATAAATCTGCCAATACAATGTATTGAAGACGTTAAGAGTGAAACCTTCATCACTATCTTCTGGTAATGCATTTCCAATAGCAGCCATTGTCCAGCAGAACTTCTTGTAAACTGTTTCATTGAATTCAGATTGGGTAGTTTCAAACATTTGGTTCACAGCTGTGAAAACTTGCATTGGCGTGAAGTTAATCAAAATAATAAGGCACTGTCTCATTGATGAATATGAAGAATCGGATTCTTCGAGCTCTTTGATAACTGCTTTATTGAACTGGTCCTCACCATTGAACACATCATAGGGCTTTTCCATATTAAGCAATGTCTGAATAATCAAATCCTCATAGAAAGGACTATAAATGGCAAACTTAGAGACTTTTTGATTCTGTTTTTCTTTAAAGATTTCAGTGAGAATATTTGACCAGAAATCAAAAGCTGCTTTCTGAACCTGTGAGTCGTTGCTTGTGGAAATCATATCAATAACCCATTTAAGAGCAATCGGTAATGCTTGAACGGCATAATTTTCAATTTCAATCCTATAGTGAATTAACATTGAATCAAAACAATTGATAATCTTCTGCATGAGATTCAAATCAAATTCTGACCAATCTATTTCAACAGATTGCGCTGGTGAACCAGAAATTATTGCTTCAATAATCTTAACGAAAACATTGGCAGCAATATTATTCCTGTATTCAGGGAACCTATACGCAACGTTTGAAATGGAAGTAAAGATTGATAAAAGGCTTTCAATATTTGAATTAAACGTAATTAAACCTTCTAAACACATTGGAAATACAGGCGATTGCAGGAACTGTACTGGGTTCGTCAAAGGTGCAATTGCATCAATAAACTCTAACGTAGATTTAACATAAACTTGTTCTGTGTCTGAATTGATCATTGTAAGAATAGGACAAAGCTGCTCGAACGCATGTGGCATTCCGTTGCTAATAGCAGCAAATTTCACTGATGAAATATTTGATAAAGCATTTTTTGAAACGTCTTCGCATACAGAACGTAACACTATGAGATAGTTGTTGAAAAGCGGAACGCTTGTCTGCGGTATTTGCAAGATTTGATTAATAAAATCAGGCCATCCACTTGGCCAGTCTTCTTCGAGTATTGTGATCAAAACACTATTAGCGATATTGAGTAGGTTTTGATTTCGATCTTTTTGCATGAAAATTTGGGCAATTTGCGCGATAATAAACTGTTTATATCCTGTTTTTATGACATCATCGAAGAAATCCCAATTTTTCTAAATAATTTGCTTCAGACCAGCTAATGCTGCGTATTTTGCTTGTAACGAGCTCTCACTTTCGATTATTGGCATAATTAAATCAATAATATCGTTTCTCTCGAAGAAAGAGTTGATTGCAGTAATCGCGTCAGGGTTAGGAATGTTGGAATAAGCGGCGCTCGCACATTGATCAAAGACTTGTATCGATACTTCTGTTCCTTCGACACCTAAATCTTCCATTCTTTTTTTTTGACTTCGTGAACCAAGTGACAGAGTTTGATATTGCTAAACAACAAGTGATCTATTTAAATCAATTCTCATTTCATTTTAAATTATTTTCATTTCATATATGCATAATGCATTTATAATCAAAACCAACATTCTCTACATCCACCAAAGCTCAGTCACACACTTCACCTTTCCATATTTGTGGTTTATAATAATTTATAAATCTAAATTATCTATGATGTGTCAATATCATTCAAAAAGGATAATAGATTGGGACAATAAAATTAAGGTATGAATGAATAATAAAAAGTTTTAAATCATGAAAGTTGACATATAGAAAAAAATTATGGTTGTGGTGTCTGGCCTGTGATGTCCTGATCGGCAGCAACCTTCTTGTTGAAGTAGCAGCAAGCATACATGATTGAGATGACAAGAAGGCAGATTTCGGCAATGAAAAGAACAACGGCCGCAACACCGAAGGAGTTCATATTAGCCTTAACCTTGTCCTTGAGAGCATTGTAGCAGGATGTTGATGCAGCCTTAATTCTATCTGTCTTATCGCCATATTCGAAATATGAGCATTCATTTGTCTCTGTGACGTTAGGGCCATCGAAGCTGCAGCATTCGAACTTGACAGAAATAGCAACAGTGATGTTGTAAATACCTTCGTCGGTACCACGTTTGTTCCACTGCTTTTTAGCATACTCCATGACCAGGTCTGTCTTTGTGAACATGAGAATGAAGATGACAAGTTCAACGATGAGGACAACAAGGAGAAGGATCAAATATGTGTAAGCCCAGCACTTGTTTTCGCAGCACATGATGAAGAAACCGACAATGCAGACAACGAAACAGAAGGCGAGAATAGCAAGGAATGGATACAAAGCAGGGGACTTCTTAATAAGCTTATAATAGTCCTCGGCGCCGGACTTACCGATCCTGACGTACATGACGATGCAGGCAATGACGGCACCGATGAGGATGAGCAAGTTGAGGATGGTGATGGTCCACTTGATGCACTTCCAGTTAAAATTCATTTAATAATATAAAAAAAAAACGTTTTGACAAAATTTTATAACGTCTGAGCTTTTTGTGCCGAAAACATGAAAAATAGAATCTCAATATGATTATGTTGTTATATTTAACAACATTTCCGATACATTTTATTTTATTTTGGAAAATTTTGCTTGATTATAAACTAAATTTTATCGCTAGATCATAAGTGAAGTAAGATCGAATCGTTAATTTGTTTCAAAATTGCAACGGATTTGAGAAGTTTACACCACCTTATAAATTCTTTTTATGCTGGATTTTGAAATTTATACTGCACATTATAGAGATCTCAAAAATCGCAAAAGGTATAAAAGTCATAGCAAGTTTATCACAAGGAAAGGATACTTATCAAAAATCTGCTGAACCAAATATCGCAGTTCTTAAGCAATAATTCGGCGTAACTTCACTCAATTTGCACATGACTCATCAATCAAAAAAAAAAAAAAAAAAAAAAAAAAATTAAATTTTAAAAATAATTTATTTTTTTTAATTTTTTTTTTTTTTTTTTTTTTATTAAAAAAATAAATTTAAAAATTTTTTTTAAATAATTAATTTTTTTAATAAAAATATTAAAAAAAAATATTTAAATAATATTTTCCTATTAAGATGATGTAAAGAATTAAGATTGACATTTTTTAAAAACACGAAACTGATCTTAAAAATATTATCCATTATTATAATTTTCCCTTAATATC
>JALKBU010000429.1:0-40873 GCA_023091735.1 Trichomonas tenax
TAAGACTGCATGATTTGTCTATGTTCTTCCGAGTTCATAACTCTGTCCCGCATTGTGAAAATAATAAGCGACCACATCAGAAATTCCGGAACACGACCATTTTCGTCATTTCAAAAAATAAAAAAATGAAGCAAAAATTATCGTCTCATTCTGATTTTTTAGCGACCAAAGTCGTTCAAAAAATGTAAACTCTTCAAATTTCTGAGTGTGTAAGCTATAAATTCCTGTAAACCAATCAATTTTTCAATCCACGCACAAAATGGTACACTTCTAAGAATTGTGGTACACGAACATTCAAAACACGTTATTTCATCATGCAAATTGAAAATTTTCTGAGAAAAAACAAGGATAGGGTGATTTTGGTACAATGTAAACATTTCCTGTACTTATGTGCGTCTAGTTTTGAGCTCAAAAGTTTATTGATTGTGGAATAATATAATGTAGCGATTTGAAAGATTTTACTTTTGGGTGTTATATTGAATTACTGAGCTTGTGCTAGCAGTCGAAGAAAAACAATATGTTGCTCAATATCAAATGAAAACTATAATATATTTGAGCTATATGATACATCTCGTATAAAACAGACTAGGAACGTGGAAATTAAAAGTATGATAAAGTTCTGAAAGATTAAATAAGCTTATGAAATTGAGGAAAATTAGTGAAAATGAAAACCAAATGGAACCATTAAAAGGATATTAATAATATGAAAACGGGATTATTGAGCCATGGGAATAGCTCCAAAAATCTATTTTAATGGAACAAAAAAATCCGTTTTAAAAATTTGAATTGTATGCAAAATTCAGATAATTAATAAAAGTGACGCCATTTTTCAGCTCAATATTTCTATTCTCTATGTCTTGGGAATGACTTTTGATATAATTTACTTGGCAAATATATTTGACAAAAATATTTGTAATGTCAAAAATTCATTTTTTACGGGCATTAAATGCAACTTTCTCCTATGATTTTATTATCTATATGTGATGTATATAAAGAAAATATGATCAAAACTGGAAAACTTAAAAGTGCTTCCAAAGAACGAAGTCTCAAAATTCAAAAAAAATCATGAGTTTTCGCACTTATGTGACTCCAAAAACCTATTTATAACAAAATCTCGAAAAATAAATTTCAAAAAACTTGATGAAGAGGAATTGGAAAGATATAAGTCTTTCCTCTTTCGCAGCCCGAAGCTTTAACAAGTCGAGCCTCGGGAAGCGGAAGCAATACAAGTTTGCCAATCCGCAGTTAGCAAGTTCAACGCTAAGCACGAAACCCGAAGTAACATATTCTCATCTCGCACAAAACATAGAACCGGAAAATGAAATTCGAGAAAACATATCATTTTCTGAATTATCGGACGACACTATTCAAGATATGACTCCAGACGAAAACATTCCATTAATGTTATCTATTGCATCCAATAGAAGCTTTTTTTCATCGACACTTGTCAATTTCGATAACGATATACTTCCTGACGTCTCTGATGCGTCATTTGAGCGCATTTTGAAATACAAATTAAACATTTGTACCGATATTTATGACTTCGATAATCCCGATCCAGTTGTTTCTACGCTCAGAGAACAGAAGACGAGCGTGCTCAGAGAGTTGTGCACACTTTTCGGCAATCCAGACAAGTCATTGCAATTGACTTCAACAGCAAGACAACTTATTTGGCAAGTTTTGGATACCAATATTTTTGATCAGGAACCACGCTTCCCATCCAAATCGAAGTCTTTCATGTACACGGTTCAAATTATCGATCCGATGTGGCCCCATCTCGTATTGGCCTTCCAAATTTTGAACAAATATATTACTTACTTCCCAAATGATAAATGTTTGACAGCAGAATTAGTCAAGAGAGCTGTTTATCTTACAAATCTCCCAGATCCAAATGTCAGAGGCAAATTATTGGCTTTTTTGAAATGCATCCTTGAAAAACGACTCGACATGTTCCACACTATCACGAAAGCTGCTGGAGATCAACTTATGGGTGTCGTGAATGATGTTTTACCTCCATATTGCGCAACTCCGTTATTACAACTTTTGGCAAATCTTTATCAGAAAACAAATCAGCATCCTCCATCGGCATTCAACAAAGTCATACAATACGTTGTTTTACCTCTTTTGTCGTCTCAGTATTTTCCAACTTTTGCAAGTTCATTTAATAGTTTAATATCCACAATATTGTCAGTTCCACAGGAGGCTCCGTCTCTCCTTCCTAAGCTGAGAGATGGTGTCAAGAAAGGATTATTCGATAAACATTTATTAAAATCAATTAAATCCGCCAATACAAATTTCTTAGCTTTCAACAGTCTTGGCAAGTGCAGGGTAACAAAACTCACTGATAATGATGTTTACACTGCGTTAGATAAATATTGGCCAAGAACTTGTGGAACAAAAGCGTTGCCTTTCTTGGAAACTCTTATCGCAACAATGGATGCTACAACATATATTCTCACGACATCCAAAGTTGAGCGCATATGCAATTTCCTTGCAAATCTTCTCAAAGCAGAAAATATCAAAGTCAATAACAGAATATTAGCATTATTCAAGCAGCAGACTATGCCGAAGTGGGTCCAGAAGTTCTCTAAGACTGTTACAGATATATTTACTCCAGTTCTCATTAAGTTAAAGACAACAATAGCGATCAACCGTGAAGAAAAAGGAATAACAACAGCACTCCACGAAATTCTCAACCTTGGAAGGAAAGGAGACACAGTTGATCCTGATTATACAGACAGAAAAGATAAAAAAGTCGATAGAATCGATATGTGGGTTGCATTATCACAAGTTGCCATTCTCAATGGATTCAAGCATGATCATGCAAAATTCAAGTCATCTGTTGTCAACCAAGTAGACTGCTTGCCAACACAAGCGCATTTCATGCCATGCCTTAGAATTTGATTATTGATTTATATATTCTTTCATTTGTTAATAACTTTTGTGTTTATATCTTTGCCAAATGATCATTTAATCCTTTACTTTTTTGAATATTTGGATCATGCTTACAAAATCGATTGCAAGCTTTAAAATATTAAAATCAAGCTCTCAATTTCCAGTTAAATTCAAAATTGATGTATATATCTAAATAATGGTGTTACATGCATATATCAATCATAAAAATTGAGCAGTATTAGTCACTGAATAAAACATTTAATTATCTGATTGATTAGATATATCTAAATAATGGTTTTGATTTAGTGCAGCAATTGCATTTACTTTCCTGCATGCTTGGCTGTATGCTCTAGATAAGAAGCAACAACTTTGTTATCGATATTGAGATAATAAAATTTGAGGTTCTCAGGGTATTTCATATCGAAGTCAATAACAGAGATTGCTGGATTCTTAAGATCTTCTAGATTCTCAAAAGTGAACATAAATGAGCAGTCCTTAGCAGCTGTAGCGATCAAAAATGCGGCAACGAGGAGCTTTGCTTGTTGTTGATCGATATTGTTGATATAGGATTGCATCTCTTCAGCAGTCTTTGGAACATTGAATTCGCCATTCAACATCTTTTTAACTCCATCAATAACATATTGATCCTCAACGAGTTTCTCCCATGAAAGCTGACCAGCTTTGTCCATGACCATAGCAATGCCAGCAATGTCAATAACATCCAAACTTTGAATTTGTAATAATTGATTCAAATGTGGGATTTGGAGAAGAGTGTCAACGAACTGTAATGCCTTCTTCTCATCAATACTGACCTGTTGGTTATCTACAAAGAATTTCAAATTTCCTTGTGGATTTCTAATCATTGCTTGCATTGCACGTGTGATACGCTCTTTATCATTCGAGAATAAGTCTTCTGGCTCGTATTCAGAGATTGCTGTAATCTCACCTTTAGCCAATTTAAGTGTTTGAAGAAGCTGGAATCTTGATACTTTTCTCTTGATGGAATCTTCAGGCAAAAGAGGGAAATCTGGTTTCTTGCCCCATTTTGGCTTGATCTCGATTGTGAGGGATCCTATTGGACAGTGATTCGTGTGTAAACAGCAAATTGTTGTGGCAACATCGATAACTGACTCTCTAACACGGCGATCTGATCTCAGCGGTTGTGTAATTTCAGCTAATTTCTGGATAAATTCACCAGAAACTTGATAAATTTGGCCGATATCTATATCTTGAAGAATATTGGCAACAAAGCGATTGATGTAATCAACATGAAGTTGAAGCTTATGCTTTCTTTCCTCAGGAGTGATGTAAACTTTGTTTGGAAGAAGAGATTTCTTGAATAACCTCAATGCTTTGCCTTTTAACTCCGGAATTTTTGTTCCAATGTAGCCAAAGAGAATTGAATCACTTCCCTCTGCGAGGAATTTCCACTCTGTTGGATCGTTCGAAGGAAATTGAGGAAAATCGCTCATTTCTATCGTTGGAAGTGATTTTGACATTTTACAAAATATTTTGACACATTACAAATTGAAGCAGAAAAATTTAAAGATATGCAAATTCTTCTTCAAATATGGGGATAGATTTTGAGTTTTCAATCAATGTTAATGTATAAGAATTTCCATGATCCAAGTAATGCTATGGTCAAAGATATAGACCTTTTTTGCAATCTTCGCACAATGATTTGCGTTCAAATAAAATTCCATACATCAAAAAAATTTAAAATGTTTTGCAACATGTTTATTTATGATTTATTGCTTTCTATACTTATGATTGAAAAAGAGGTAATAGCAAAGGTTTAATGTATCTGGGAATCAAATCGAAAGATGAATATAAAGAAAAAATGAAATATGATTAGTGAGAAATGAAATGGAAGTTAGATTAGAGATTGGCTCATTGTTGACGCATTGAAGTCTGCCAGCTTTGGGATAGGTTTGTAGAAGATATAAACAAGGAGAACCATGAGCATTGTCAAGAGAACGCAACTCGATATTACTCCAATGATAATGTCCTGAACAAGCCTCTTGTTTGGTTTTTTAGTAGCAGAGTTTGGAGAAGGAGTCATTGCTGGAGTTGGTTTGACTTCATCGTTAGTCTTTGATGAGATATCTGATAATGTATACAAACCTCCATTTTGAGGGACTTCAAAGGTTCCTGTTGGGAAATACCATTTAATTGAAGTATTAGAATTAGTTCTTTTTGCATTCAATAGAGTATCCTGTGCAGCTTCGTCATTGATTTTTATATGAAATAGTTTTGATTTGCCTTCGATGAGTTTCTCTTCAGAATTATGTATTCCATTAGTGTTCTCATCCTTGTTCGATAATGGACTAATTGTGAAACTATTCTTTTGATTGTTGAGATTAAAAATCATTGTATCTTTTGAAATAATGTGTAATATGGTTTCGGATATGAATTTTTTATCACTGTTGAATGATATTGGAACTTTAAATTCTTCTGAATCAAATAATGCGATTATTGATTTTGCGTTTGCATTTGTATCAAGAGGCCTGAATAACGTATATAACTGAATATTGCATGGGCTGTTGCTGTTAAGGCAATGAAATCGACTTATTGGTAATTTTGCATTTTGTTTATCTTGCGGCGCAATTTGTAGAAAAGAATGTTTAACTTCGGCTGTATATTCGTATGTGATACTTAAATCCGAATGAATCTTTTGATTTGCGAGAATTGAATCAAAATCTGAGTCACTAGCAATGATATACTCACCGATCAAGCATGAATATCCACCAGGTTGTATGGTGAAACTGTACGGATCATCATTATTATCAAATCTATAATAAATATTCGAAAGAAAATCACTACATTCTTTGAAAACGCTTGAGTATGACTTGTCGATGGTGTATTCGTTGCGGTGGCCAATAATGATCGAACTCTCGCTGAAGTTAAGAACGGAAAGATAGATACTCATCATAAAAATTGGAAAAAAATTCGCTCTTAAAATTTTGGGAACTTGTGCGTGAAGTCGCGGAAGCTCGAAAAAATTGAATACTTTTCGGCAAGATTTGAGAGGGCCAAAATGTTAACGTCATTGCAAAGTCACTTTTGGTGATTCTTGCTTCTCGTTGAAGCCTGCTCACCATACTTGCACCACAGATACTCCATTCTGTGGAGATGATAAGAGTCTTAAGCCGAGTCGATTCAAGTTGGCCTGCATGAGATACAAATCAAAGTCCATCAAAACAACGAAACCGACAGAATCCGGTTGACACACGATAGATTGTCTATAGAAATTGCATATTACGTTGTCAAATCATATCTCGAAAAATTTCAAAATAATGCAAACCTTCGATTTCATATTTTTATCAACTAACACGGATTTTTAGCGACAGCCAAAGCAGAAGCAGCGTAGATCCTACCAAATCTCCGTATTATAGCAATCATGGGCTTGTTTTTAAATATTGCCAATTTTTAATAACACGCTTCCATGATACACACTATGGGATTTTTGTTGTCCTGTATGTTCTAAGTATGTTGACTTCTATTTAGCTGTTCTATTTCAATTATATAAAATATGCAAAAAAAATTTGTCAATTTATTGGCTATTACTCGGTATTGTTACATTTCTAACGTGCCTTAGAATATTGTTTCATTACATACATAAAACTATTTATACTTTTCAATGTTCAAAAAAATCAAACGTCCTATAGCTAACATTTATATCTAGAATTGAAATTACATACGTTGGGAGAATATGTCCAATTGAAGAAACCGATGGATGTCCAAAATATATATATTCCTATTTTAGATTTTTATCATATCTTTGAATAAACATGTTTTATAGCTCATATATACTGTTTTTTATATATATTCTATATATAAAATGCATATTGTCAGTTGATCTATATATGTGCATTTGATTTTTTACGTGAATATTTTGGGCTGTAATTCATTATACAATAAGATAGTATTCATTAGAAGAAACAAATAATATAAATCCAATGATATTAAAGACGAGCTCGATTAATTTAATAATGCAAAATATCGAAAAGTATATTTATGTGCACTTACTATACACAAATCATACAGCGTAATGCAGTTAATGTATTTGTGAGTTAGTTGTTTCTTAAAGTCGAATTGTTGTATTTCGCATATATTATAAACGTGCATCATTGTGACGATTTGAGTATTCTGAATAGTGACTTTGCATAGGGATGCTGATGTGTATCATTGGAGCGTATCAGATCTTCTCAATACGCACTGTAGAAAAAGATAAATTTTTCGAGATTTCGGTCTTACCGACAATAACGTGCTTGGATGGTGGCATTAATACATATAGAATATGAAACATACGTCAACAAGAGATAACACCATGGTTTCAAACTGGAACAAAGATGCGATTTGTATCTCGGTAACCAGAATGAAAATTAAGATTTTCTTTGATGAAATCAAAGATACAAAAGGACTTAAAGAAGAATATGATGTTAAATCAACCAAAATTTTATTCAACCGAACAAAAAGTGAGATTGAATAGTTTACAGTTGCGTCAAGTTGCCGAAAGGTGACAGGTCTCAAATTTTGATTTGGTTGAGAAATTGTGTTTGACAAATAAAATGTCAAATTACCATTTATTGTTATATGATATCTATGAGCTGATTCTCCATAATAAAGCAATTACAATCATATCTTGTTCTCATAGAAGCAATGAGTGCAAAGTTTCTGCATCATCTCTGTATTCATTTCATAAATGTACACAGTAGAATACCGAATTTAAGTTTGGAAAATCTGTTGTGATAGACTTTGATTTCATTCTCCCTCACTGCAAGATGAACACTCATACGCATGTGCATCCTACAGTGATACAGACTGAAATCACAATGATTTTGAAAAAATCAATATTAAATTTCAAGGTTTATCAGCATATGCAACTGGCATAATGAGAAATTTTCGAACATCTTTATGCTTATATATATAAGAAAACATTATTGAGTGAATCATAAAATAATGATCAAATTCTTTAAAAGATCAATGGATAATATTAACAAAATGGCAATTTTTCGATGAGTTTTGCACATTTACGTGCAAAAAGTCATTATATATTTCATAGTGTTGAGCGAAGAATGTTATTAAATTTGTTTATTACGATGACATCTTCGTGGTCAACGACTCCGGACCCATCGGTAACAATGGATGATATCGTTTGGGTCGTTTGGAGCGGAAAAGAGTGCTTGGCTACACGTGTTTATGAATTATCTAAAGCGTGGTTCACTCTTGTTCCTCACGTCCACGTTTACACGGACTTCGCTGACAAAGAGGTCCTCGAAAATATAACAAAAAATAATCCACACGTTAAAATAACATTTCACATTACTCAATTACGCGGCGAATATTTGATTGGTAGTGCATTCGAGACTCCTTACAACTTGGCGCAATCAAGACATATTCTTTCTATGGCTGATATCTATCAATTATATCCAAATAAAAAATGGTATTTCTTCTGTGATGATGATTGCTACTTAGAACCATTGAAAGTCTTAAGGTTGTGTCAGACTGTATACGGAACGCAGTTCGGAATGACATATTACTTCATCGAAGAAACGTACAAATTCTTCCCTGGAACAGATCCAACGAGAACATTCCATCATGGTGGTCCGGGTATAGCTTTAACACACCAATTCATGGAGAAAGTTGCACCTCACTTAATGGAATGTGACTCAATTTACAGAGCATCGAAATTAGGTTCCGATATCAGACTTTCTGCATGCTACGGACGTACTTTCGGACTCAGAGAGTGGTATTATAGACCACACGAGGCAAATATTTTTGGTGCATTTAATTCGAACAGACCAGACGCGAATATCGATTGGAACCAAGAGATGGACGAAAAAGTTTTATCATATCACCTTATTATGCCTGAAGACACAAGGAAAATATGGAAGTCGCATGTTTCTTCATGGAAAGATTCTAAAAATCAAACATTACATGTGGATTGGTCCCACATTATGCTGCAACAGATGTTTTTGGACATTGGATCCCAAGGAAATACCTTCGAATTTTTCTTTTGGTATGCATTGAGGATAAATAGAGAAAAATATTATCCAATATCGAATCCAACGCCAGTTTTCAAAGATAATGACACACAAAGGAAAGATCCAATCGGCTATGAACAAGAATACGAAAATGGAATCAAAATATTATTAATGTGTGATAATGAAAGAGCTGAAGAACCAGCTCAGAGTGGATATCTCCCACCACCGAATATTGGTGCTACGATTTTGTTCAAATGTCCAAAACCCACTCCATTCATAAATAATATCGATCATCCAGAGGTTATCAAGCGTGTGATTCCTGTTGATCATCATTAAGTGCTATATTTTATATCTTTTAGCATATAACATCACTCAAAATCTCGGAAACTCAAAGTCCTCTTATTTATCCAACATGTTTGAAAATCAGTTGAAAAATCAACGATGGTGCATCCGAAGATTTTCAAAGTTTTCATGGTCCAATTTTAATTTAGTGACGATTTTTCCAAACATTTAAAAATAAAAATGCGTTGCAAAAGTCAGAAGTAGAAACATTTTGTATTGCGTAATATATAGTTAAGAAGCACAGTTTTTTATGTATTTGGAAAATTTCATTTTTGGAGTTCATTAGAATGAAAACACAAAATATAAATTTTGAAATCCACTTTAGGCATAAAAAGCATTGGTGACCATTATATTCATGAATAAATAGAAGCACAGGCAATCAAATGTTAAATCTCAGCAATATTTGTTTTTCATTGCTATATTGAGTTAATCAATATGATTTCATATTTAGAATACATTTACATGTCATATTATAGTTTACGTGACAAAAATGTCAAAGTGTTAATTTGGTTATAAAAATTGAGATATAGAATCTACTGCTGATACAGATAATAAATCTAACTTTTGATTGAATGAAATATTTTTAATAAACGCTTCAAAAAATTTACATGGAGGGCCGATTTGCTTATAACGCGATAAATAGAGGTCAAGTGATCCGCTGTATCGTGCAGGCAAAGGAGGTCATAACTTCTTATGTCAAAAAAGACTGTCTTCTGCTTGTCTCTAACTCACATTTCGAACAATTACTGACAAATCAGGCAGATTCGATAAAAAGCTTTTCGTGGTTCAATCTGACGAAAATAAGGAATACTGGTGTCACTCTTTTGATTTCTTTCGGTAAAATGAAATTTAACTTTGTTTCTTCACAAATGAACAAGCTTTACGCTGCGATCAGTGACATCCTACCAAGGATTTTGCTCCCGACAGAGCTGAAATCAGCCGAATTTTACCCAGCAAAAGGCATTAACGTACATCCAACCGGTTTAAGCTGCTTAATTCGCCTTAAGGAGAAGTCAAACTCGTCACCCTTGCGTCTTAATGTAAGTACGCAATCGTATTTTAAGAGATTTTTAACATATCAAGAGCAAATCTGTAATTTGTCGAAATTCCCCGACCCAACCAATTCAATTCCTTTGATTTTAGATGTTTTACCTCTCTGCTCCGAAGTGAAAGAAATTATTATACCATCTGTTTCAAGAGTTGATTCATACGGAAAAATTTGCAATTTTGTTGCTGAACAAAGTAATATTGAACACATTGAAGTCGAAGGACCAATCACAAAGAATTATGACCGGTTCCTCCACAATATCGAAGGAAATAAGAACCTAAATCTGAAAGGTTTAACATTCATTGATTCTAGAATGACAGCACGCAATCTCGAGATATTATCAGATGCAATCAAAGAGAAGAATATTGTTTGCCTTGGTTTGAAGCGCGCTGTTTCACCAGAAACAAATGAATTTTTCTATCACACATTTTTAGGCAGAAATGTTGGACACAGACTTAACTATCTTAATTTAGACAAGATGGTTAAACCAGATGTCGAATTAATTTTGCAATATTGCCCCAATTTGCAAGTATTATCTTTAGCAAATTGCAATCTTGATATTTCGCAAGTTGCTGCGAATCTAACATCGAAGCAGGCCGCGGGACTTCGTTCCGTCAACCTGAGCTTCAATGTTTGCAAGGAATCAACAGCAAGATCACTTCGCATTTCGCCAACAATTTGCCACATGATGATTAACAGTGTTACGTGGGGCGAAAAGACTCTTCCTGAGTTCATTCAAACGCTGACACACAGCATCAAGCAGGGCCTCCATTTATCCATCTCGGATGCAGATGCTACAACTGATGAATGGATCAGATTATTCTCATATTTCCGCCAGACAAAGTTCACCGGTCTTCATTCTCTTGTTTGGTGCTCGAATCCGATCCACAACAGGCTTTTCGACTTCTTGTCCAAGAACAAAGAACTCGTTCACTTGGATATCAGTGGATGCTTCATTCAGCAAGAAAAAGAGTCAATGCAGTCATTCGTCAATTACCTCAACAAGCAATCAACGCTCAGATCACTCATTCTCAAAGGCAACACGACATCATACATCGGAAACTTCATGCCAAACATCTTAACAGCTGTTGAAGCTGCAAAGAACATCAAATATCTCGACATCAGCGGTAACAAAGGTGGAAATATTTCAATTGATGCGGTCAGAACTTTAATTAATGGGAGATCAAGCATTGAAAGTATTGTTTTCGATGGATGTGAGCCAGAAAGTTCAGAATCAATAATTGAACTTTTACAGTCATGCACTCGCAGCGTCACAAACGCGGCTATTTCATTCCCAGCTTCTGATCTTGAAACATTAGTTCATCGCGGAAAAATCAATCAAGAAGCAGTTGAAAAGTTGAAGACAACATTAATGTTTGAAGCTGCACTAACTGCATCACCATTCGATGCGCCTTTCTATCTGTATCATGACAATCCAACACCGCAATTCCCATCATACATCAGACAAACATTATTATTGTCTGCACCGCCACAGAATGATGAAATCAGCGAAATGTACACTCTTGATAACATCGAGCTCGAAAAGGACCTCGTTAAGGCAAAGCCAAGGAAGCCCAAGAAATCATCGAGTGCTGCTCATGACGCAAGCTCTAACGCGGATGGCGACAGTGTTAGAAAGAAGAAGAAGAGAGTTGTCAAGAAATCATCAACGATAATTCCTGCAGAAAAGAATGAAGCAGATCCACAAACTCTTCAGCCATCAAATCGTCCTACAAGCTCGAGAAGGAAAGAAGAGCCTAAAATTGAAGATAGCAATCAAGATTTGTCAATGGAAGCAACTCTTGAATCAATTCTTCCGGATACTTCTGAGCTTGGAGAAATCTCCACATATGTTCTTGAAGTCTTAAGCGATGAAGAAACTAAGCCAGACAAGAAGTCAGCGGAGAAGCAGAGTGTTGCTTCTTCGGCAAACGATGATGAACCTAAAAAGAAGAAGAAAGTTACACGTAAAAAGAAGAAAGCACACACGAGCAGTTCTCAAGCACCTCCGCCACCTCTTGCTGCACCCTCTCCAGAACAGAAGAAGGATGGAACATTAGATTGGAGGATGCCCGTTCAATATACTTTCTTCGATGGCATAGAAAAGCTTTGGAGACATGCAAATCTTCGATTCGGCCTCCAAGCTCTTCATAATGAATTACATGCTATGCGTCCTGAGAAGAAGTAATGTTCTTATATATAAAATAATGTTTTTTTTTTGTTATTATATGAAATGTAACTTTTCATACGATTTTCAATTGGGGACAAAATTTTGATATCAAAAATAAAATCTATGTGATTGCCCCAATCAGATTTAATTGAAGTAAAATTGACTTTAATGCTCTAATGTTGTTAAGCTGGATATTTGATGTGATTGAAGTGAATATCGCTCAATTTTAATCAATTTGATTGAGGATATGATTGGCTAAAGAATGCTTATGACTGTAATAGACTTTTATTTGAATTGATCAATCATTGATTAAATTTTTGATGTGCTGTTGCGCCCGTAACTTGCCAAAAATTAAAATAAAACTTGACAGGACGATAAAATAAATGAGTGTGAACGTCGAACTTTTTTCATTGACATATGGTTCGCTCGTTCGTTCCATTGTCACAGAGACAAACAACATCAACGACGCGAATAACAAACTTAGTAAGATTGGCGTAAATATTGGAAACAGAATAACAGATGATTTCGTCGTCCACGCCGATAAATGCCGCTTCAAATCGCTCAAGGAGGCGTGCGATATGCTCGCTGATTATTCTTTCAAGACATATCTCGGCATCAACGCTATTGTTAAAGAGCCTTCCGATAATCGCTGCGTAATTAGTTTCTCAGACAACCCAATCACTCGCTACGTCATCCTTCCGCCTGAATATCAGGGCCTTATCTATCTTATGCCACTTTTGAGCGCAATTAAGACATCACTCGGTCAACTTCACTACAATGTCGAAGTCAATCTCATCAATGATATGCTCCACGGAAAGCCAAGCAACGACATCGAAATCAAGTTGATCGAAATTATGGACGATTTACCACCTGGCGAATATATTTAAATTTATTTTATTATATATATGTTATATAATACAAATGAAATATACTCTCTATAGCGCGCAAATATATGCCGTAATAGTTTCGCTTTTTGCTAATAAACATTTAAATATTTTGAAATACATTGGAGAAATGCAACATCTCCATTAAGATACTGTGTCTAATGTGTTAGCGAACTCGGGGCATGCTTATAACACAAGATTTCTTTGTCAGACAATATAATATTGTAAATTTATTTTTCACTAATTGCTATCGAATTCATATACTAAATAATGCAAAATATAATAACTGTTTGTGTAATTTTTGAAAAATTAATTGCATATTTAAAAGACTTACCAGCTGTCGAGGTGCATTGTGCCCTTCTTCTTGAGGTTCTCCTGCATCTTGAAGACCTTGGAGAGCATCTGTGGCTCGTGGCCGGCGCCCTTTGGCTGTGTAGCCTTGATGGCCATGTTGAGGTACTCTCTCATCTGGTCCTTGTAGTCTGGGTGGACTGTCTTCTCGATCATGAGCCTTGCGCGCTCGACTGGAGCGAGGCCACGAAGATCAGCAAGACCCTGCTCTGTGACGATGACGTCAAGATCGTGCTCTGTGTGGTCGATGTGTGTGCACATTGGGACGACGCAGGAGATGCCTGTCTTGTCTGTCTTTGTCTTACGAGCGGATGGGCAGTGCATGATGGAGAGGTAGCCATTTCTAAGGAAGTCACCAGAGCCACCGAGACCGTTGACGAGCTTGGTGCCATTGATGAGTGTGGAGTTGGCGTGGCCGAAGATATCGACTTCGACTGGTGTATTCATGGCGATAACACCAAGGCGGCGGATAACTTCTGGGGAGTTGGAGATTGCCTGTGGACGAAGGACGAACTTGTTCTTGTAGAAGTCGAAGTTGTCGTAGAGCTTGTCCCACTTGGAGAGTGTGAGGGATGTGGAAGAGCCGAACTTCAGCTTGCCAGAGTCGAACATTGGGAGCATAGCTTCCTGGAGAACTTCTGTGTAGACAGTGAGGTTGCCGAATGGAGAATCGTTTAGGCCATCGACGACAGCGTTAGCGATGTTGCCGACACCGGACTGGAGTGGGTAAAGGTTCTCTAGAAGGCGGCCCTGCTTAACTTCGTTCTGGAAGAAGTCGACAATGTGGCCAGCGATAGCCTTAGCTGTGGCATCAGCACCTTTAACTGAGCGGCCTGGGAAGATAGCGTTTGACTCGACAACAGCGACGACCTTACGTGGGTCGATCTTGACGGAGAGGTCACCAATGCGGGAGTCAACGGATGTGATGTTGTATGGCTTGCCCGGTGGCTTCCATGGGGCGACGATATCATGGCAACCCTTGAAAGATGGGATAGCTGTGTTGAGCTCGATGATGATCTTGTCAGCAGCGTTGCAGAATTCAACAGCAGAGCCGACAGCACCAGCGAGGACGATTGAGCCGTCAGCAAGGATTTCTGTGGCCTCGATGATAGCGAGATCGATACCACCACCACGGTTCTTTGTGTAGAAGCCCCATGTGAGGTCCTGTGGGAACATAGAAAGGTGCTTATCAGCGAACATTGTAGTACCGGAGTTGATGTTCTTCTTGAGGTTAGCACCATTCTGGTATGGGTAACGGCGAGCGATCATGCCGTTCTTAGCCCATCTGTCTTCGTTCTTAGCACCTGAGGAGGCACCGATGAACATGTTGAAGCGGAGCTTGCCCTGAAGTTTGTTCTTCTCAACATACTCAGCAAGGGCGATTGGGACGACCTTTGGATCGCCGACTGGTGTAAAGCCGGACCAGCCGATTGACATTCCGTCCTTGAAGATTGGGATGCAGTCCGCTGGCTTGCATACCTTGGCCATGTAAGGCTCATAGGCGCAGCGAGACTTGAGGGATGCCAACGCACGCGATGATGACGAGAGCATTTCTTTAAAAGTGAATTTGTTAACAGTTCATAATTTTTTTACAGATGGTCACTTCACCTTTATAAGGATGCTCATATAATGGTATTTTAATTCCGATCATTTTTCCGAAAATATGTGTCACGTTTTCAAATCCGGTTAATTTTTCAAAAATCTAAATAAATGAATTTCTATGGGAAGCATTGGGAAAATGACCGACAACGGCGTCTAAAAGTGAATAACGAACAAAAGTTTACACCATAATCGTCGCATCAGAACTGCTTTGGAAAAGTTTTTTATTGTTGAATAAAATAGATGCTTAATAACAATAACACCTTCTACATGTAAGTTCTCTTCAATCTACTGGTTAGTTTGGAAAAATTTACAATGTTCATGAATGAACCATTTTGATCGTGATTATATTTAGCATAGTTCATATGTATCACAATATGTATACATACTAATACATGTGGAGAATATGATCAAACTAATCTCATTCCAAAATGTTCAATTTTAAAAATTCGAGTTTATATTGAAAAATCAGATGTCAATAATTTTTCTATCACTGCATAATATATCATATGATAACATTATGCGAACCTATCCAACCATACAGAATGCCGCAAAATCAACTTAATGTTGCTGTAATAACTACTTTTTATAATTTGGCATGTAAAGTTAATTTTGGCAAACAAAATGGGGTTTGAATAATTTATGTAGGGGATTTTCACCGGTGAAAAACAAAATGAATTATCCGGGAAATGCGTATAACCCGATGGCAGGAGCAATGCCAGGCGGCGGTTCTCCATACGGAATCACACCGACACAGGGATACCAACCGAATGCCCGTCCCCCACAATACGGCGGACCAGGCGCTCCAGCTCAATATCCTAATTCAAATCCTTATCCAGGCACCGCTCCATCTCCATATCCTAACTCCGCACCAGGCCCATACCCAGGAGCTTATCCTCCACCTTATCCAGGTGCTTCTCCAAGCCCAGTTGGCGCTCCACCGCCATATAACTCGAATCCTTTCCCAGCTGGCGGCGCTCCTTCACCGTATGCCTCAGGCTCATCTCCACTCGCTCAACCATCACGTTCTGGAAGCAATCCTTCGTTTGGATATCCAACTGTCCAGAAAATTCAATTCCAATTCCAGCGCAGAGATCAGGATAAATACGCAAATCTTTACTCAATAATCGCAGCTGCAGAAGCTCTCTATCAAGAAAAAATGGACGATACTGTCAAACCAGAAGATTTCAAGAAAGAAATCGGCAAACTTCGTGAAAACTTCAACGTTGTCACAAAGGTCCTCAAGATGGGCAAGGAACAAGTTGAGGCTTTCTGTGATGGAGTTGATCTTCCATGCTCATTCGCTTTGCTCGCTCTTTACAGCGAACACGATGATGAGCCAGCGAGATCCTCCAAGCTTACATTCAGTGAAATGGCTGAACTCGGTTCATTCATTGTCGAAATCAACGACTTCATTTCTCTCAATAGACCATGTTCTGAAATCAAGACAACATGGGACAAGATCACACACATCTACCAAAAGACACCTTTCTTCAATCTTAATAAGGAAATGCGCGAGAAGTATGAAAACAATAATAAGACTCTTAAGGAGATGAATCCACACCAAAATCTTAACCCAACATTAGCGCAAGACCTTCAGTATGATATTACTCTCATGTTCGAAGAGTTCAAGAGATTCCAGGATTCTCGCTAATTTCTAAAAATCTAATTTTTTATCAAAATCTTATGTAAACGCAGCATCATCTAAGTAATTAACATAAATAATCTTTTATATGAAGAATGAACATTCTTCCATATGATTAATTTACATGTCAAAAATATAAATCTATTACTGAACTAACAAAAAACTATGCTTATCTATTAATAGAGCAGATTAATTTGGAGTCCATCTTCATAACATTGTAGGATATAGCCAATATAATGATATTATATATGTTTAATATGGATAACTTTTTGGAATTAAAATGAGTAGATGTTGAGAAGAAGCAAAAAAAATAATTTTACGTGTCAAAAAGTAAAATTCTTGACACTTTTTATTGGATTTGAGAAGAAAAAGGTTTACAACAAGAGATTTTCAAACTTTACAAAGAAAAGTTTTTTCACCAATGTCTAGGTCTTTGTCCGATTTGATAGGCCCAATCGGCAAGCAACAGAGGCCACAGAAGCTGTACGCACTTCTTCATGCGGTAGAAGACTCAATACCAAGAATGAAATATATTTTTAGAGTCGGAAACCTTTTCTTTTGCGTTCAGATAGCAGCACTATTTATGGGTCTGTCTGATAATTGCGAATGGAAGTCTGAAACTATCAGAGGAACAATAATTGTCCTATTCAAATGCATTTTTTCATTTTGGACAACAGTTTCTTCGATTCAAGACTTAGACTATCTCTCATATTCGATTTTCATCATCAATCTCGTTTATTACGCGATTTTCTTTACGATTCTTTACTTTTTATTAGCGAGGTCAACTCCTTCAAAAATCGCTTTAATACCGCTCGCATGCATACTTGTGGGTATTCACATGCTAATGGTGCCTTCAAGCTTTGCAGTTATCGCTTATTTCTTCTACGGAGATTATACAAATCACATTCTACAGTTTATTCTGTGTGTTCTCTCTTTGTTTTTGACTTTTCTTGCAACATACATCGAACAAATCATACAATTCGGAATACCTAAAAAAGACGCGATAATTAATTTAAGATCAGTAGCATTTCATTATGTGATGTTTATTTTCTATTTCATTGTTCCAAATGTTAATTTCTACATCAAGGACAAATTATTTGTCTTTATAATTAACGGAATCTCCCTCGCAATTTGCTTAATTTACATATTTTTCCAAATTCGCCTTTGTCATTCAACGATATTGTTAACATACACACTCGCATCGATTACTGGCTGTTTGATGAATATTCTTCACTCTATCTTCAATTTTGAAGGAGAAACATTTTTCACGTTCTATTTAATTATTTTGAACATTGGAATTGTCTTATTGTTCCTTATTTCCTCCTTCACCAAGGAATATATTCTCGTTCCACTGAGAGAAACAATTCAAACACACAACTTCCAAAAATTAGATAAATATTCGAACTCAACACTCGAGCAAGTCATTATTCTCGGATCTGTAAAGATTGATATGCCAGCAGAGCTTCTTGATTACTTAGAAATGCGTGCTCCAGACAATTACACGTTCAATGAAATCATATTTTTAATGGCAAAAGATTTAGGTAATGATGCACGTATGAAAAAGGCTCTAGACACGATGACTTCGTTAAAGCCAACGAATTTAATTCACAAAATCCGACTTTGCTATTTCGAGAATTTAATCAGACCTACTTTTGTTTCAATTCGTGCTCAAGCCCTTCTTAAGGACTATTCCAATACACTTGGTATGTTCTGGAACGAAATTGTCAACGATAATGTTGAAAGATTGATTTCTTTGTCAAATGATATTGCCGATAATTATCTGGCTTTAACGAACATATTTAACTTATACGGAAAGTCTGGCAAACTTGCTCCTCTATATGATCAACTATGTGAGATCACACAGTTCAATACTGAAATGAAGAATCAAAGCCTTCAATATGCTTTAGTAACTCGTTCAGGAAACAAGAATGAGCAATCTAACGTTTATTCGCACTGCTCACAGTATATTATTATTTACATTGCATTTTTGCTTTATACATTCAACTTTGGCATGAACAGCTGGATCAAATCAGATGTTTCTCAGATGTGGGATGCATCATTCTATTCATATCGAATCATTCAATCAATCAACTGCGGATCTTTCATTATTTCATTGATGAAAATGGGCGATGGCTTAAATCTCACGAATCTTACAGACTACGTTTATGATAACTCTCTGTTCCATACGAAACTGTCGAATTTCACTGCAGATTTGCAACAACTTATTATTTCAATAGGAAATTATACTGCAGAGCTTAAGAAATATGCTGTCCCAGGCAAATTTGATGGAATCATGTATAAATGGTTCATTCATCCTTTCAACGTTACAAGAGTGTCAATGACAGTTGAAACAGCTATCAGCTATGTCACATCAAGTTTCCAGGGCGTTGTTTCTGGAGAGCAGCCTCATTATGAAGCTCTGTATATTAAGGACACCGCGAATCTTATTATATACTCGAAAACACTCAATGAAGCGATCTCGGACCTCAGTGATTATGCTTTAAGTCTGATAACTCTAACGGAACTATTGTGTCGAGTGCAAATGGTTGGCCTTATCATTCTCGGTCCTCTTCTGCTTTGGCTATTCATGCATTTGATGTCCAAGTCAATGGTTGCTTATTTCCAGCCTTTGTTCAAACTCTCCAAGACCGACCTCATTCAGAAGACTCGAGATCTCATGACATGGGTTAAGGAAGCGATTTCAACTACAACAGCTCAAATAGAGGATAACAACGCTCGCTATAACAGAGAATTAATCATTTCAAAGACTCACACACATTCTAAAACTAACAAAGATATCGAGAAATCGTTTATCTTCCAAAGAATTCTTGCTTTCTTTATATTTGTGGCAATCACTTGGTCACTTAACGAATACGCTTGGTTTATGCTGAGAAACAATGCAAAAGATATTGGTATTTCTTCATACGGATTCCTTCTTTCACAGCAATTACTAAAGATCGGTCAACTCTTCTTGCTTGCAGCAAAGGATGTAATCTATGAAGGCGAAAATCAACCATTCGCATCCAATAGCCTTTACTTGGACACCATTAAATCTTTATCATACAATACCAAGAATGATCTGTTTTCTGAAGCTACACTTAATATATTGAAATCGAAATATTCCATTGAGCGATCAAATCTTCTTCAAGAGCCAAATCCAAGAGAATCATTATCTGATAATAATAATTACAGATGCAAAGTTAAATCTTCAAAGCAGCATAAGTCTAAAAAGAACTTCAAATTACTTGCTTCGCGGACAATTAATCAAACTGCTACTGACAAGATTAGAGCGCAACATAAGAAGAACTTGTTCCAAATGATAGCATTTTCACGTGAAATGGTTACAAATGGTGTCAAAAAGTTCGCTAGCAACACTCCTGAAGCTATCGATATTAGCTTGTATTTGACCCTTCCTGTTGATGCTCCTTTAACTCAGCGTTCATTGTTTGTATCTTTGGAGTTTCAGTCATTAGAAATTTATGATTATATCAATAAAAGGAACAACCGCACAAACTTCCAAAGCAACCTATATAACATTATATATACTTCAACGATGTTCACTCATCTTTGCGAAGAGTCTTTGAATGATAGACTTAATCACGCAAACTTCCAAATTTGTTTCATTATTACTTTGTTAGCTATTATATCAATAGCTATGATTGCTATTATGATTGGTTACATCACATCATCAGGATCTTACTGGTTAACATTCGATGTTGTTTCTCGTGCAATCATCTCAACATTGCCAAGAACAGAGGCTTTCAAAGGAAATATTGCAGACACAATTTCATTCTTAACTCGTGAAGAAGAAATGAAGAAATCATCAGCCGTTATTGTCGATTTATTGAACAGTGATGATATCAGAGATGAACTTCTTGAGTCTCACATCCTTCTCGATTGCAACGAGATCATTGTAAGATCTTCAGGACTCATTGAAGACTTGATTTCAGCTCCAGAGTTGACAGGAATGAGATTCATCGATGCTATTAGAAGCTGTGCTGATATTGAATTGATTGAATCTGCTGTTGATGAAGGTGCTATTGAGAAGATCCTCTTCAGGCCTCACGATGAGAAGAAGAAAGATGTCATCATGGAATCCCTTAAGTTCAAACTCGGTGATGTCGAAATCGAAGGCCATCAAGTCAAATATGTTTGTGTGGTCAGAGATAAGACGAGAGAGTATGAAGCAGCAAAGATGTGGAGGAACGAACTCAATCAATTGAAGCTCCTTGGTCTGCAATTCATTCCACCGGATGTTTACGAGACACTCGCTGGCCAGGAAAGCTTATCAAGCATTCAAGTCAACAATGCATTTGTTGCCACTTTCTACATCAATGGCTTAGGCACAATCGAGATTATTCAGGAAGTGAAGACAATATTTATCCAAGAATGCAAAGAATATCACCACTTGTGGCCTGTCGCTAGATCTACAATGGCTGTTAAGATATACTCCGGTCTTCTCGATCAGAATATTTCTCACTTCAGAGCATTGATTACACTTCTCGCTGCTTCAATTAAGATCTCGAAGCGCATCTCCGAAGCAGACTGTGAACCGCATTGTGTCGTCTCGAAGGTCAAAGCAACGCATGCAGCATTCAGCCTCGACTCTCCTCCAATATTCGAGATGAGAGATGATAACCCATTCGATCTCATCCTTGCTATGGGTTCGCCAGCACACAAGATTTCCATTTCCAGAGATCCATACGAAATTCTTTATAACACAGGTATTCCAATCGAATTCAGCTTCTACTTCAGGTCCGAGGGTTTCCATAAGATTTCGTATGAAACACTCCAAGACATTGAATTCGTAATCGAACGTGAACAAGCTCAATTAACCATGCAGCAAAATTAATTTTCTTATTAAAATTTCTGTTTGTCTTTTTATTAACAAATATGCTATTTAGACCTCAAGCTAATTTAATCCTATATTAATTCATTCATTTTTTGAAAGATCAAAAATATTAATTGAGAATCAATAAAATTGTTTGAGATTTATTATCTCAAGACAGAGCATTGTTGGTATTCAAATGGAGGAAAGGAAATATGAATTATTTCAAGATGTGTCATGTAAATTTTTACAAGACAGAATTTTTGGAGTTGTAAGAAATCAATTTACATGACAGATGTCAGAAAATATCTGTCGATGTCAGTTTTAAAAATGTCTACATTCATAAGCGTCTCAGATGCGATAAATCAACTTCAAGAAATGTTTCCAAACCACGACCCACAGACGATCAGGCGCGTCCTGAGGGAGAAGGATAACAATGTTCAAAACGCAATCAATGTCTTATTAAAATTAAAGCCAGACGCTGGTCCAAAGCCTTTAGAAGACGCCCAATCGCAGCATATTTTCCCCAACGACTTCCTTCGTTGGCCGAAAGACATTAATTACGTCAAAGTTTTCGAAGATATTTATTCGAACTCTCTCGTCGAAGATGATGCCCAGATTCTTCCAATTGACTCTAATCCTGTCCCATCTGAAACGGGTGGAAAGAGTTTGGCGCTCGAAAATTTCAAATCTACAAATCCTTCCGCTTGGGAGAATTTCAAGCAGAAATTCAAACAAAACAGATCATACGATCAAATATAATGTGTGTCATGTAATGTATTATAAATCTTTTTATATCGATTATTTTTTAACACTGGAAGTTTTCGCATTTAGCAAATACTCTCAATTCATCAGTGTAAACGGAATACTATATAAATTTAGTTCATATTCTTATTACTTTAAATATCATTTTCTATATTAACTTTAAAAACTCACCTAAGATTGAAAGACTTCATGAAAACTCTAATAAAAGGTAATTGAAGTAATGCGAGGAAGCGATCAAATATTATTAACAATAATCGACATTTTAAGTAATAATTGAAAGTTATAAACATTAACAAGAATATTGTAAAAATGAATACGATATTATCATCGCAGTATTACTCTGGTTCTCCGATTGGAACATTGTATCCAATAATTTCCATGGAAGGCCACCAAGCAGAGTAAGCGAGAGTCCAGATTCCGAGGATAAACATCGAAAGCCAGAATAACCAGAAGCACTTCTTGCCGAGTTGCTCGAGTTTCGCGCTTTCTGCCTTTCTAAGAGAACAGTAGACCCAACACATGAGCCAGCTGAGAGGGCAGAGAGCAAAACCAACTTTGAACATAATTAAGGCGTTCTTCTCGTAAACATCTAAGGGGTCCTTCTTTCCCGGATCCATTATATAAATTTATTTTATTTGGGGTTATTCCACTTTTAACCCCACTATTTTATTATTATCTGACAAATTAAAATTTACATGACAAAAAAATATCAATTTCATTCTCCGAAACTATATAGATTCAATATTTTCATGAATATTCTTTATATAATAATCATAAAACATAATTAAATACATCTTAATGAGCTATACAGAGCTGTGTGTTAACAAAATCTGAGAAAATGAAGAAATGATATTAATTTTACATGACAAAATTTTGTTAAATTTTTAGAACGTTTTTTGGTGTGAAATATGTTTTCGACAAGTTCTGCAGCTGTTGATCCTGTACTTGTTCAGATCAACGAAGAACTTGATGGATTCGAACCTAATATATTTGAAACCAAAAAAAGTATGTTAGAGCTTCAAAATCTCGTACCACAAAATTTATTGTCCCATATTTTCAAATTCAAGGTTGATATCGATAAAATTAACAAAGAAAGAGAGCGTAGAAACCTTTTCAAACATAGAGTTGATGAAAATAGTTTAATTTACGATATGGAACAAAAGATTAAAGAATACATTAACACAAACACTCAGAAATCATTTGGTGATTTGGAGATCGAGTTGATAACAAGAAATGAAGAAGAACCAGAAGAAAACGAAAAAGTTACTTTCCTAAAGAACAAAGAGAAAGGAAATTACAATGATATCTTAAGAAAATTGTCAAAACTAGCAAATGCATCATACTCTGCCAAAGCAAACTCAAATAAACTCGAGATTGTTCCGAAATTTTACGTTTCTAAAGTCGAGAAAGACTCAGAATTCTTGAATTCGTTGATTAGAGAGATCAAAAATGACATTGAGCAATGTGAAAACAATCTTCAATATGATGGAAAATTTAATGATAAATTTGCTGATAAGCAAACAACAGATTTTGTTACACTAGTCGACGAATATGTCGATGTCAGTGGCCACAAGATCTACAAATTTCCCAATCTCGCAGTTCCGTTTGCTGCAACACAAAATGAAGCATCAAGCGTCATTACAGCACTCAACAACGAAGCTGCAAACATAGAGCTACAGTTTAATATGGTAGAGCAAAAGATTCAAGCTCTTAAATCTCAACTCCAAGAAACCGCAACGAATCAAAACGATATAGCAAGCGTGCTAAAGACTGTTGAAGACAGAGCACTTGAACAATTATCAAAGTCCGATGAAATGCAAGCGAATATGAATTCAGTAGACAATTCACCAAAAATCTCAAAGATACAGGATAAACTTACAGCAAACAATGCGCAGATAAAGTCTGGTTTAGGTGAAATTCGCTCTATTGTTGATAGACTTGAAGATATCACAAATCAAGATATAATTTAGATAACTTGTATGATACTAGAAGCCTTCTGTTATGTGTTTTGATCAAACATTCGTCATATTAAGAAAGGTTATATATACTCATAATAAAATATTTAATCAATATTTAAAATGATCATTTGGTACCCGCATTAAATTCCACACGCATTACTTTTGTTGATCCATTGGGTTCTCTTCCTGAACAGCTTTTGGATGCTCAAATAATTTATCGGCTGCAGCACCAATAAACTCTGCTGTCATATCTGATGGCTCTTCAGTAACAACTTTAGCTCTTGCTTGACGAAATTCATGATCTAAATCATATAATTTTGAACGAACTTCCTTCAATTCTCTTTCTAAAGAGCTTGTTTCTGTTCCTTCCTGTTTAGCATTATGGATCTTCTCTTTGAGTTCATTTAATTGATCAACTAGCGTGCTTTTTGCTTTCCTGTAAGAATCGATTTCTGCTTTGATTTTGTTCATCTTAGCCATGTGCTCCTTAGGGCTCATGTGGGCCTTTCTGTGATTATGTGGATCATCTGAAAAAGAAAAGCGGAGAAGCGCGAAAAACAGCAAAAACATTTTTGGCGATTTGTTTATAGGTCGAACTTGATGTACTTGGTATCTGCACACGAAATAGAGTCTATTTCGCATGGAAACCCCTTTGCACTGAAAAATCTCAGATTTGACAAGTAATCATCTTTTTGTCGTGTAAATGAACTTTTGTCAAAATATCTTACGTATCTTAAATCCCATTCCAATAGGTAATGCAGGCACTCCTTAAAAATAATACAGCTTTAAAACTTGATTATCACATTAATAATTAAAACAAATACTATATTCAACACAAAACCACCTGGAGTTATGATCACATAGAGGAGATGATGTGATTCATATAAGGAGAAATTTCTTCTTATACAAAAATATATTGAAATGATAAATATATAAAATTGAGCTGAATTGGGAATGGAATATGAAAATTGGAGTATGGTGATATATAAATAGTAATAATTTTCTTAATACACGGATATTTAAAATTGAATAATATATTGAGCTTTTTGAAAGTCCGAAAAAAAATACGAGGAAGGATTTACTTATCCTGCTCAGCTTGTTGCATTAATGTATCAATTGAGCCCTCAAGTTCGTTGATCTTTGATGACATTTCATCGATTCTCTTGAGAACTTGCTGAGCCATATCAGTGAACTTCGACTCCATCTGGCTGAAGATCTGATCCATGAAGTTTGCAAGGTCCTCTGGCTGTGTTGGCAACTGCTCTTCCTGGCTCGACATCTTTTTCTAATCTAAAAGTGACAACGAAATAATTTATTTGTCAAATTTTAGGTGATTACATGTCAAATATTAATGACATAATTTTCCAATTTTCTCCTTCTATCATATCATTATTAGATATCTAATTTTAAGTGAATTGCATGATGACATATGGTAATTACAATATCCAAAGGCAAGCTAATTCCTTCTTTTTGCTTGAATGCCAAGAATCATTGGAACTTGCATGGTTTAAATAAACATTTACATTTCTTTTTAGATGTAAATTCGTTGCTAATATCATGGCTACCAATATTTACCATCATTAACTTATAATATTTGGAATATTTATACAATAATCGAAAATACCAAATAATAGAGAATCTTCTATTGAGGTCATGTTTGCGTCTATGAGGTGATGTGGAATAACTATTTCTGAGTACCCAATCACAACTTACAAAAGAGTATAAAACAAACATCATCTCATAAGAATATGAGTTATTTCATTGATTCAATGATGCGCTGAAGCGTTTATAGCTAAATTGAGGATAGAACATTAAAGTACTGTAGTTGTTTACTTAAAATTCATCGTCAAAATCTTGGCGCTGACAGAAATTTTGAGATCTGATTTACATCACAAAAAAAACAATTTCTTAGATCCGATTATTTTTCATATTTTATAATGAGATTATACGTAAAAGCGCACACATTTTCATCAAGAGGATCCTCACTGCCTAGCTCGTGCATGGTCAAGATAGAATTGACACCTAAAGGACAAGTACAAGAGTGCGAATGCCATTCAAGTCCGTTATCATGTTTCAAAATCTTCAAATTCGATTGCCAGGATCAATACGATGCTGATGGAACCATTAACATAACTTTAATTCACTGCAAGAGCTTCGGAAGAAAAGTTGAAATAGCACATTTAAGTTTACCTTTCAGTGATTTCGAACTTGACAAGTCGACACGTCACACCTTCTATATGTCTGATGAAAGCACAACGGCAGATATTGAAATTCATATTTCTACTGATGATACAACTAGAGCCTTTTTGGCACCAGCTGGAAAGTATAGGGACGCATTTATTCCACCAATAGCAGACAGCGAACTACATACAATGCTTGAACAAGTTCCAGATAACAGAAATGGAGTTGTTATCAACGGTCAGTCACTAAGCTTCCCAGGAGAAAGATCATACATGCCACCGAAACCAGCACCGCAAGTAGTTACAACCAACATTCCTCAAACACAACCGGAAACAGTTACTGACAATCCATATGGTAATTATGATGCTGCTAGAGTCACCTATGGACAGGCTGATGTCGCCCCGGTTGATAACCCTTATGCAAATCCATATGAATAATAATTTTTTTAATAATATCTCAATATTATTAAATATTCTATTAGTGTTGAACAGTACTCGAACTCTCTTGTTAATCATTGCCACATTAAATAAACCTTTTTAAAATTAATATTGATAGTAACATACATCTATTTATTCCTCTATGCGAGCAAGTCGGGCTCGAACAGACTCAGCTAAGTTTATCGCGTAATCGTCGGCATCTAATGATTTGAGAATTTGAATCAATTCATCAGCGTGTTTTGTATCAACAGAGTCTGCAGAAACCTCTCTTTTACGAAGTTCGGCGATAATTTCATCCTTTGCACGTATCTCATCGCCGAAAAACGAAATTGAAAAAATGCAAATGACCATTAGAATGATAACTATTGTCCATGGTACCAACGGAATGGCTGGCGAAACTTGGTCAATTTGATGATCTTCATCAGAGTCTCTTTCTTCTCCCTTATACCTAACATCTTGCAAATTCGGGCAATCATCTAACGCTGTGGGGTCATACTGTTCCAAAGTCGAAGGAAGAGTGATTTTCTGTAAGTTGTCGAACCCTTTGAACGTATGATCCTTTATAATAATAATTCCGTCTCTTATGTATAAGCTATAAACCTGAGATCTGTCGATGTCATCGAAGTCAGACTCCTCTAGCCACGAATCTCCTTGAACTAATAGGTTGTGGCCATATAACTCTTTCCTCACAAAAAATATGATAAATAGGAGCATTAACAAAAGTGACAAAATTTATATCTAACTGATTATTTGTCAACCTATTATTCCTATAGCTGAATGTACAGGCAGGTGGTTTTCTGGAAATTTTATAACAATACACCTTAGCTATATTTTTCAGGGAGGTTCAATCTGATAAGATAACTCAGGAAATGAACCAAAGTATTGTATAAGTATACAACTTTATATAGCCAAAAAAAATTGTCTTTCTGGTTTGTAAACAAGTGAAATTGTTGTAAACCATTTAAACTCATCTCAACTTTTGTAAACTCTTCAAATTGTTCTCTTTGTAAACTAAACAAAATTATAATGTAAACTATTCAAAATTATTTATATCTTTTGTAAACTAATCAAAAATTCTGTTTAGTAAATCAATCAAATTGAAAAATACGTTTGGAAAATGATAAAAAGGCTTCATTGGGTCTACAGAATGGAATTTTGCAATTGTTGTCAACCAAAATTTATGTCATTTCATTTTCTATGGGTTGCGGACCCTCTAAACAAGTTGCTGCTGATCAACTGAGGGATAACAAGGAACCGGAGCAAATCAAGCAGGAGGAAACCCCAAGGAAAGTCGAGAGAGATCCAAATATGAAGATGAGAGTTCTCATTTTGGTTGCTCACGTCGATCCAACGCATTCAGCAACGACCTTCAGGTTCGCTCAGTCAGCACAACACTATTTGATGGAACATGGCCATGAGGTTAGATACGTTAATTTGATCGAAGCTGGTTTTGATCGTGTTGTTACAGAAAAAGACTTCAAGGTCTGTCAGAAGGATCCTTTCAACATCTTTGCAAACCAAAATGAAGACAATCTCCAAAACGAAATCAAAGAACAACAAGAAAACTTAAAATGGTGCACACATCTTATAATTTTCGCACCAATGTGGTTCGGAAGACTCCCTGCAACTGTATATGCATATGCTGAGAGAGTTTTAACAATGCCTTTTGCGTGGGACTTCCAACACATGTTAGAAAAAGGTTATTTAGCTGGAAGAAAGGCGACAGTGATTATAACGACAGCCAGTATGCCAAACTACTTCAAACCTGAGGAAGGAAACTGTTTAGACGCATACACGTGGAGTGCTTTATATGCTTTTAACTATTCTGGATTCACAATTATGCGCTCATTCGGTATACACGGCGCTTTATCACCAAAGAGTATAGAGAAACAGCCTGAATTGCAAAAGAAATTGAACGAAAAGATGTTATTACTCGATTCTTGGAAGCTCGTTGGTAACAAGAAGTTCGTTCCACTCGCTACGCTCGAAGAGATCAACTTAGATAACATTGTCGACTAATAATTTCCGATTTCATAATCTTTTTGTAATCTGTTCATGTATTCCGTATTTCTGCATTCTAAAAATCTTATCTATTTGAAATACTATGAATTTCACTACTTACGCCTTCTTGATTCGATTTTAATTATAATATAATTTGAGATTTTCAAATTGCAAAGGTGTTTTTGAACAAATCTGATGGAATTAGAAAGTAAGTATATTTTAGATATTATTTTGTGAGTTGATTTTTTGAAGAAATATGAAATAACTTGAAAAATCTGAAAATATGTAATTTTTTGAGATTAAAAATTCACAAATAAATTATTTTGTAAAACTTTTTGTCGTATATTTTGAGAGTATGATATAAATGTATTCCAGGGTTAAAATTTGGAGAAAAAAATTTGAGAACATAGAGCGTTCATTTTATTTTGTGTTTTGATGATTTTGGTCGCTTTATTGTTTGCAAGGACAGTTCGGCCTATTTCCAATCAAGACGGAGAGAAACAGAAGTACATGGAGTATGTGCAGCAGCGCCTTGAAGAAGCAAAGCAAGTTTTTCGTCCAGATAAAGATCAATATCAAATGAATGCTAATTTTCAATTTCACTCAATAGAAGACACTCAATTGATGGCCACAGAAAGACCTATAGCCCAGCCGACACCAAATATCACTGACGAAATTCCTGGATCTGGAGTTACGAAACTGTCTTATCAGATTTACATTTACATGGCACTGGTGTTATGCACAGTGATCTTTCTTTCGTACTTCATCTACAAATTTTTCTGCAACGAAGATAAAAAACCTCAAACAAATTACAAAGAGAAGATCCTTGACAACGACGTTGAGAACAATATCGTTGAAACAGCGTGATTTCTATATAGAGCTTTATTATTTTTTTCCATGAATAAAATGTGTTTTTATTTAGCATAAACTAAATTAGTATAACAAGCTTTTTATAGCAAGAAAGTTTTGTTGAACAGATTCTTGGAAGAAACAAATGATATTTTGTTTATAAAATATTTTGCTTCTAATAAAGAACCAATAGACGTAGAAAATGACAACCGAGTATATTCAGGCATGTTGTTCAAAGAGATATTCCACATTTTTTTAAATTTCGTTTAAACATTCGATTAAATCAATGTGTATGATTGTATGAATGTAGGAATGATTACTGTATATTAATTTTCGATTTGTTCAATAATTTCATTATATATTTCTTCTAATTCGTCGATACTATTGATGTATTCATTCAAAAGTTGATCTTCTGGATCTTGTGAAGTATTTTCTTGAAATGTTTGCGTAATTTCAGGATTTCTTTGAATCTCGCGTTTTTCTACGTTTTCTTTGGGCCTATTATTTTTATTGTTGGTTTCATTTTTATCTCTCCTCAAATAGCTCGACAAAGTAAATCTAGATCTCGGAAGAGGCATTAAATACTGCGGAACGTCCATATTTTCGGATGTCAGAGAATTATGATACTGGCAAAGTTCGTCAACGTAAGAAAGTTGATTAAACGTTCGGTGATTGAAGTTGGAATCTTGATAAATCGGCGATTCCATAAAATGAAAAGTGACAATTGCTCCTAAACCTCTTGAACAGATCATTCATTTGTCATTTGAATCATTCATCAAGAGATTAGATACAGCATCATAATGATGAAACATAATCTGCAGATTAATTATATGCTGATATTGATTCGTTTTTCATTTCTTTTCTTAAATAATGTGAAGATAAAATTGTATTAAAAATGAAGTGATAGAAAAATTCATTTATACAAACATTATACATTGCTTACTTTGGAATTAGTTCAAGATCCTCTCTGCCGCCAATGGTGAATGCGAATCCTTGTGGTGGTTCAATCATAACAAGTTCTGCATCCTTTGTTGGTGACTTCGGTTCTGGAGTGAAGTTCCTTCCTTTGATAGTAAACATTGGAGAAGATCTTGATAACTGTGCGTCGTACTGCGGACCAGGCATTCCATTATCCTTGAGGCTTACGGCTGTCTGGAACTCTGTCTTGTCACCGAAAGAGAACTTTGGACCAGAGTTGTAATAAAGTTTGTAGTTTGGATTGAATGTTGCAGGTCCAGGCTCTTCTATCTGGAATGGCTTCTTCTTTTGAAGCTCCTCCATCCATTCGATGTCTTTTCGTGTTGGCTTTGGTGTGATTTTGTGTCCACGATGTCCTGGAATTGGATTAATTTCATAATCACCAGGAGCAGGAGTTTTAGGAATTGGACGCTCAATGACTTCGTCAATAGTGAGGCCCTTCGGGTTATCGAAGATTCCTGGTGTCTTTATGAGCTCATCGTAGTCAAACGAGTGAACGCAATGTTGTACGTGGACTGATTGAAGCAGAGCGTGCAGTCTTTCAGATTGGTTGCGTAATTTCGTAATTTCCAGGACCAGGTGTCTCAAGACGCGGTAATTCTTTGTGTCTGATGTGAATCGTCATCGATTTCTTTCCGAAGTCTGACGGAATCATGATTCAGCCAGGACCAGGACCAATATCTTTAGGAGACATCTTTGGTGATGCTCTTAAAAAGTATTTCGGTGATGATGTGCGTGTGAGAGTATCATTGACTTCGTAGAAATTAGGTCCTGGACCATCGTTTATCTACAACCAACTGCTCTTACGGCGGACACCCATTGTTGCTGGTGAACTCGCTCTAACTCGCGGAGATGTTCTTAAATCTGCCAAAGCAGGGCCATTTATTGAATAATTGTACGATTCATACTTTCTCTTTCTTGACGAGTATCTGCTTTCACCGCGTTTTGGTGAGTTCATTCTGATTTTCGGCGTGCCAAGTGGATCTGGCATATAATTGGATCCTGGCGTTGTGTTCTCTTTCTGGCTGCCATTGATTCAGGCTATAGTGTACGCTGGACCACGACTTCTGGGTGATAGGTCAACAAAATCTGGACCAGGAGAAGTTTCAGTCGATTCTTTTGTGTCTAAGCATTTTCTAATCGTGTATCTTGGAGAGTTCGTTCCATTACCGCCGTGAATGTTGTACGCACCTGGGCCGGGGCTGGGTTCGTCACCGACCCTTCGCGCCCAGTGAAGCTTTCCAGAAATATATTGTTAATTTTCAATGGAGTGAAAATTTTGTAAAAATGTGCTCAAAAATGTAATTAACCATCCTTCTCAATTTTAGGCGTCATATCTAACAAATTTACATGTCAAATATTTTATGATTAAAAAATAGACTCTCTTTGGTCATCCCATTCTCAGAGCTCCATAGGCTGATTTCAAATTTAGCACATAAATGACTTCACTCTAAAAAAATATCACGTGTTTTTAAAATGTTCTTTATTTAGCAATGACATTTTACCAATATATTATATGTATGCTATAGAGTGTAATGTGCTTATAATTGACACAAATTCCAAATTTGATTAAATCTTTTCAGAAATATGATATCTTTCAAACTGCTTCTGTTATGTATATTGATGCATTCGGAAAAGGCATTATATAAATGCTGCACTGTGAAATATTAATATTTTAAGAAAATCTTTTCATATTTTGAAGAAAGAGAAAAAATAGAAGTAAATTTGAAACATAATAACAATGATACAGTTTATTTAGTTGCGTTCGCCACGGATGCGCTGAGCAAGCTGGACATCACGCTCCATAATTGTGACACGGTTAGCGTGGATGGCGCAAAGGTTTGTATCCTCGAAGAGGCCGACGAGGTAAGCTTCAGAAGCTTCTTGGAGGGCCGCAATAGCGGAGGACTGGAAACGAAGATCGCCACGGAATCCAGAAGCGATTTCTCTGACGAGACGCTGGAATGGGAGCTTACGGATCAAGAGATCTGTGGACTTCTGGTACTTACGGATTTCTCTGAGGGCGACTGTACCTGGTCTGAATCTGTGCTGCTTCTTTGCGCCCTGTGAGTCGATTGTTGGTGTTGACTTGCGGGCGGCCTTGGCACCGAGGGACTTACGTGGTGTCTTTCCACCAGTTGACTTTCTCGCTGTCTGCTTTGTACGAGCCATTCTTTGGAAGAATGAACTCAACATTTCCCCGCCAAAAAGATGTCAGAATATTATCATGCCATTTTACACCCATTATTTTTGAATAGTGTCAAAATGAATTCTTTTGAAAATTTATTGGTGTAAAGCGACATTTTTCAAATTTATTTTGGCGGTATTTAAAATTTCCAACATTTTAACAATTGTAGTTCTGTAAATATACTAACATTCAAGTTTTATGTCATATTTTATTGTTAAAGTATCGAAATTATCTAATTACAAAAATTGAATGAAGAAATTCTAGATATTTTTTAGAAATTAGGATGTTAATACACTGTATGCTTATTATTACGGCATTTAAATTATTTTAATTTAATGGAATTAAATGGATTTATCTAGCAAAGTCAAAATATTAAAAATATTCATTATTTATTAATATTTTTCGTTAAAATGTAAGACTTTGGGGCATCTGGATGTAGAATCTACTCATGTAGTAAAACAAATTTTACGAATAAAATAGGCGAAAAATCCAGAAATGTTTTGGGTCGAAATTCAGAAATCGATTTTTCCTTGAAGGAATAAATCAATATATTAGAGTCAACTAGTTGCAAACGTGTTAAAGCTCAAAATGATCAAATTCAAAAATTCGCACAATTTGAATCCTGAAATATGCTTTTTAAGACAAGTTTTCATAGAAAATTTTGATCCTTTGGGTCGCAGCCTCACGTATTTCATATACAAATCCATTCACTTCACAATTCTTTTCTGAGATTTGGCGCCAAAAGTGGGCTGTTTGACACTTTTCGAATGGAAACGGGCGACAAGCAACAGCAATTAAATGCTAATGAGCTTATGGCACTTCAGTCGTTTTTGAGTGATTCTGACTCAGCGGCTGCCCTTTGCACTACTGAAGTCGTTGATCCAATCACCCTCAACTTTATTCCAAAATCAACATGGGCAAACTACAAGCTAACATCAGTTTCAGCACTCCATGAGACATATTTTAGCAAGAAGAATTCAGTTACACGCCGTTTCGAACACAAGCTTTGGAACTGCCTTCGTATTACAACAGTTTTCCCTAGCCTCACAAAAATCATCGGTGTTTGCTGGGTCGATGACCGCGTTATCAAAGTTTACAAGCATCCATTCGCGAAATTCCTCTCTATCGTTTGTGTCGATGGCGCACTTTTCCATAAACAAGGAAACTTCTCAAGACACGGCTTCGTTGACATGTCAGAGCAGGAGGCGCAGGCATCTTTACCACCAGAAGCCTACGCTGATGTCGATTTCCGCGATGTCCATTTAATTTATCACCAGACTGGTCAGTTCACAGCCAACGCAACAGAGGAATCCATTGCTAATTGCAAGTGGGTTGATCCGACGCCAGTAACAAGAGTAGCTGCTTTGAAGATAAATCAAGGTGGCGACCAAATTAACCTTGAGTAAGTTTACCATTTACGGACTATTTCTTGATCTGAAGAAGTATATTTTATTTTTATTGAAGCTATGATTTTATAAAATATCCCAAAAGTTTAATTTTCTACCTCGTTTTTATGTTTTAACAGCATAATCCATCTATCGCAGGACTTGCTCTAAAACATATAGTTATAGCTTTTATCAGAACAATTTATTTCATTCATATCGTAAAGAGAAAATCGGAATAAAAAGGTTTTGATATATGAAATTATCACAAATCGATACTACTGTATTGTGTAATCCAATTGATATATGTTTTGTCTTTCTATTTTGTTTAAATTGATAAATGAAATCACTCGAAGTAAATATAATTATTAAACAGATATGATGGTATAATTTCACGAGCAAACAGAATTACTCTGGTATTATGATGCTTTGAGGCTTGAGTAAGAAGTCATCACACTTCATATTGAAATTCATGTTGTGATTTTGTGCAAAGGCCTCCATTTGTTGGTAATTTATGAAGTCCTGCATGCATAACATGGAATAGACAAAGTTTGGAGGAATTAAAGGAATCAATTTTTGAAGTGAATTTGGATTTGTTAATATTTCTTGATTTGCTACAACAGCAAGCAAAGCCTGTCTAAAGTGTACAAATGGAAGCTGAATTTCATTCTCTATTATCGTGAGATTTGTATTAGCCCAAATAAATTGTTCAATGTTGTAGAATAATTTGTCTGTGATTATCATGTTTGTGATGGCACAATCTGAAAAATTAACGATATTTTGGTATAATTCTTTTTGTTCAGAAAATTTTTCGCGCAATTTCCGAAGTTTATCGAGAACATCATCGTATTCTGGTGTTTTCATGTCAAATGTGAGGATGCGAGATATCATGACAACAATTCGGCCACCAAACGCTTTCGCTGCGGATTCAACAGCCTTTTCTGTTAATTTTCGTGCCATTGATGAAAATTGGGTGTTGTTGGCCATTTTGTGATAGAATATAAGTGCTGAGCTATTGAATAGCAACAAATTTTCTTCAGCAGATATTGATGTACGAACATCATCAAGCTGAGTAAACATTTGGTTGACTATTTGTGATGGATATGCATTTTCTTTGTGATTCATGATCTCTTCTGCAAGGATTCTTCCTGGCTCACCTTGTGGATGTTTATCAACACGGAACCAGTATTTTACGATAATTTGATTGATTTCAGGTGGAAGGTCATCGTTTTCTGTTAGCTTGAGAACATTTTCGTTGAATTCAGATTCTAATATCGACGAATCTGATATCCTTGATATGTTAGACTCCGGTATATAGCAATCCTTTACCTCAATTTCGAACGGTTCCACTTCTGAGTCTGATGAATCAAACATCACCTGAATAGCGCTGAAAGATTGGTCTAAAGAGATTGGCTTTGACTTCATTGGTGATGCTTGAGGTGAGAACTCGCTAGAGAAGCTCATTCCGAATGATAGAGATTCGTCCATTCAAACTTCTAAAATTTTGTGAACGTTTAAAATTATTGAGCACTGATGAAAATTTTTCTTCGATACCTAACAGTTTCTCCTATATTTTCGCTCTCACTACATCCATAGGGACTTAATTCTAAAGTATCGCAAGTTATAACAATATTAAATAAATTTTATATATTATCACTACACTATGCTTCTATATATTGGATTATATTTGGACAAGGATGGATCCATTAATTGTTACTAATCAGCTTCAAACAATGGATTTTATTCAAAATGTGAAAATATAACATCATTTTTAATGTATTATTAATCTATGGCATCCTAAGAACTCATAAGTTCATTTATTATCATTGATGCTCAAAGAAATTCATGATTTTGCAACATTTTGGGAAGGAAAGTTGAAAAATGTCATGTAAATATTATTGTCATGTAATCTCAAAAGTGACAGGCCAAAATCTTGGAAAACGTGACAAGATTTTAGGCCAAAAATGTCTGAAGTACGCGAACTTCTGCTTAAATCTTTCTCCTCGAAAAATAACGATGAAATCACACAGGCAACAAATGCTCTGTTGGAGTTACATAATAATCCTGAAGCAGTTTTCGTGTTTTATCAAATTTTTGCCTCAAATGATACGAGATCACTTCGTCAGTCCGCTATTGTTGCATTTGGAAAGACGCTTAAAAACACTTGGAAGCAATTTTTCGTCGGAAATGAAAACAGTGAAAAAATCAAATCTTTAATTCTCGAATTCTTCACAAATGAAACAGATTCAGTTCTCACATTCACATTAGTACACGCAATTGATACGATATTTAAGACAGATGCTGCAACATGGTCGAATATTTACACTTTAATCTACCAGCTTGCTCAAGGAGGCAATACACAACTCGCTTTATCTCTTTATCTCTCGCAATACTTAATTCCGAAGTTAAACGCCGAACAAATTGATATTGCATCTTTTTGTCAATTAGCAGCTAACGCTTTGCAAGCACAAGATCCTGATATCATAGTTCACGCGTGTGGACTTGCTTCAGTCATTATCTATTACACAAATCTCACTGAAAGCAAAGAAGTCCAAGTTTTGTTTGATCTGATCATGAATGCGTTTCAGGCTTCTTTATCCGATCCAAACTTTGCTGCCCGTGTTTCTGCACGCATTGCTTTCTGTTTTAAGACAGAAGATTTCCATATTCCTGCTCCAGAATTAGTTTCTCATTTATTAACTTTCTTCGATAATGGAGAACTCGATGCAAATCTTTATTTGCCAATTTTCACACTTATTGAAGAGCTCATCGCAAGATTCGGGAAGGATCTTAGAGAGATGCTTCCACAGCTTCTGAACAAAACAATTTTCATGGCGTCAAAAATTTATAAAGAAGATCAACTCTATGAAGAACAGGAAGATCTTATTTACATTCTCACCACATTCGAAACAATCTCAAAGACAATCAGAAACAGGAGACTATTTGACGAAATATTCCAATCTGTTCAGCAAGCTGATGAAAATGAGCCAATATCGTTTTATATGGCAAAAATTGTTGCATTCTTCAATATCATTGAACATTGCAGTGAAGCGATAATGAAGAACATCGATAGTGTCTGCACATTCCTTATCCAAAGGCTCAATTGTGGAATCTTAGGCGTCCAAGAAGTTGCTGTTATGGCACTTGAAGAAATCGGTAAATTGCTTCAGGAGGGACAAGACGCTATTGGAAATAACATTCTCAAGCCATTAATAGAGATGATTTGCTCAGATCAAATTGATTTTGATAATCCAGATTTAATGGTTGTCATTGATCACGCTCTCGATGCAATTGCAAAGATATTATCAACAATTGATATCGATTCCGAAGAATACTCACAAACGCTTCTTCAGACAATCAAAGCATATATCGATAATGGAATTAGCAGATCTAAGTGCTTCAATGTTTTATCAAATCTTGTTTTCTCAATTGGTGAAGGCGTTTCTAATTATTCGAACGATTTATTAGAGTTAATGAGTGAATGGATTGTCACAATGGCCGAAGGAGATGATCCAACACTCAAGCAAAATGTTATTGAAGCTTTAGGTAATATTTTGCGATTCTGCAAGAACATTAGTGATGAAAAACCAAGAATGGCAGTTGATTACATCATCCAATCATATGACACTGAAGACTTAGAAATCAGGAGTGCGATCATCGTTGCTATCGAAAACTTGATTTTGATTAAGTCACCAATATTACCAGCTTATGCTGAGCAGTTGATTATTATTGTCAATCAGGCTCTCGAGTTATACGTCAATACTGCACCAGAAGATGAAAATGAAGGCGCTGAAGAAAATGGTTTAGGCGATGATGAAGAAGATTTCGAGGAATCTCACGAGCAGTTGCAAATCAGGTACATTCAAGATGCAATATTAATGATGAGAATGCTCTACAAATATCTCCCAGAGCTTGTTCCAGAAGATGATGGCAATTGGGCAAGAATGATCCTCAGCATGATGGGCAGTGGATCTGAAGATATTCAAGTTGCTTCAACACAGTGTGCTGCTTACTTCTGCTTGAGAAAGATCACTGCTGGTGTTGATGTTACTGATTTTTATGTTGCAGCATTAAAGAACATCAGCGATGAAAGTTCATTTGTTGCTGGTGCTGCATTTACGTTCTTTGCATCTCTTTTCGAAAAATTGGATGATGCACAAAGGGCTATTTTCCCAGAACAACTTCTCGGCGAGTTAGTTCAGCAGGCAACACAAGCTCTTAAGCAAGATTACGATGATGACGATGGCACTTTGCTGGAGAACTCCGCAAGATTATATAGATTCTGGGCTGCAGTTGCCACATGCTATCCTCAGCTCTTCCCACTTGCTGAGTTCATAGATCATGGAAACAAGCTTCAGAAGGAAGAAAGCTATTTCGAGGTTTCTCAATTCATTGGTGTTTTGAGACAGTTCTACAACTCAACAAATGCATTGAATGGAGTTACTGAGATTCTCAAGAAGTTTGTCATGAAGCACATGATGAATATAGACATCTGCGACTTCAGCGTAATTCCTGAGCCAATTCTTTGCATCATGGCAATTGCCGAGAAAGAGCCAGAAATAGTTTATAAGAATTTACAATCGATCATCGAAAAGCTGTTAGAGATCCTCCAAGCTGACGAAACAGGTGAAATGCATTACTTCTCAACAAAGGCCGATGCAATGTCACTTATTTGCATGCTTCTCAATAAGTTCCCTGATGATATGCCGTGGGATGATTGCACTGCATGCATTGCTGCTTCACTCCCTGTCAAAGGCGATGATATGGAAGCAGAGCATATTTATTCATCAATTCTCCAATATCTAGCTTCACGCGAAGAGTTCCAAGTTTTCCAGGGTCAGTTCTATGAAGGATTTAAAACTGCTCTTGAAGATGGTGAATTAATCAAAGCAGTTAATGAAGAAACTAAGCAAGCAATGCTCAGGTTTGTTTCTGCAGGCCCTTATGAATAATTTCTTTCTTTTTGTGTTTTAATAAAGTAAAAATAGGTGTTCCTTTCCAATTACTTTATAATATTTCTGTCACGTAAATTATTTATGACACTTTACATAACAACAATTTCTCTAACCACGTTTTTATTGACAAAATCTTGTTTACATATCGTCTTTTATCCCAATCTTTCATTGTTTTTCTGGCGTTGTTAGTCTCTGTTCGCCGAAAGACACTAATATTCGCAATAAAATCACAGTTCAAGGTTGATTTTTTTGGCTTTTCGACCGGCTTGTCCCCGAATCGAGGCTCAATTTACTATCTGATCCACACGAGCTGGCAACGGAGGGTACATTATAATAACGGTTAAAAAAGAAAACAATAATTTTTAAAATGTTCAAACAAGAAGATTATTAACATCAATGCCCAAAGGCTTTACCTCCTGAATAGGAACTGTGCTCTGCGTTGTGGGCACAGGTTCCTTGGTTTTATTTGGAAACGTCTGATATGTAACCATGTTGAAGAAAGGCAAAATAACCTTGGGCGTGAACGACTGTGCGGGTTTGATAATCACTGGGATTGGCGGTGCCTTGATATCTAACGGATAAGCAGCTTCATGGTGTGGAGAAAGCCCATTCCCTTTTTTAACGAGTCTGCCCTTCTCGTCCAGCTCATAGAACTTCTCGGTGCCGTTGCTTGTGTACGTGATCCACTTTGCTTTAGTGTGTTGCGTCGGTCTTCCACGTCGCATAATTTTAACTAGTTTACAAGAAATTTGACGGTAAAAAATTTCTGTGTTCGGGATGTAGGAAATGAGAGATGCCGAATGAAAATTTTTGTAAATTTTCAGGAATGAAAAATATTATCGTTTAGAAATAATTTGCCAAGGACGACCTGTCGGAATCAGCCTCCTCCATTGTGCGGTTATTGGTCTCCAAAGTACTGCATTAACAGCGAGCGGGTCAAACCTGCAATCTCACGCTTTTTTGATTTTGCTTGATTTTTTGGTTGCGATTTGAGTGATTTGTATATTGATATGAGACTCACATTGATGTGCTTTAGATATTGCAATTTCTAAATCTACATTTTCATTTAAATTCGAAATTTCGTGATAAAATTTGTTCATTTTGAGCGATTTGTATATTGTAGTGTAACTTGCATTGATATGTTTTAGATATTGTTAATTTCAAAAATATATATTGTTTGGAATTGGAATTACAAATGTACAATATCATGATAATTGAATTAATTATCTCTTCAATTTGAGTCTCTCCACATTTCTATTACAATCGAAATAATTGATTATGATTATTATTGACTTCAAGGGAATTGGGCGTCACTGAATTTTCTACGTCTACTCAAACATCTCGATTTTTCTCCACCAGTATGAATATTTAAGGTCTAATTTTGGTGGCAAATGAAAAATTTTCCCATCTAAAATGCTGTGGATATATAA